>JABVXU010000071.1:0-183897 GCA_013365365.1 Cruorifilaria tuberocauda
TTGTAATATTTCAGGTGCATTGTGATGTGTATGATCCTTTTTTCGCATAGTGAAAAGGTAGAGTTACAAGCATGACTGTGTTCTCATACATCCATAGCCCATCGTATCTACCTAGATCCTCATCCTCAATATTCTCATCCTAGTAAAAACTCCTTCCCCTTAGTCTGTCGAAAAAGGCCATGTAATTAGTGGTTGCTGTGGTTCTCCAGAGTTTCTCCAGTATTTTGTTTCAGTCTTCAATTGCCGTATTATTCAATAAACTGTCCTTTCAACATCCCTGTACTGCAATCTCCTATACAAATCTATTTCCAACGAGTCAATCCAACCCAGCAGATTCAGTCTAATCCAAACCTCAAGCAAATTTAATTTGTCAGCGATTCTCGAAAGCAAAAAAAGTCACGACACACGTCTCATCTGACTTATTTTCATCGATCGACGTCTGATCGTAAATTAAGTTATAGCAAAAATTTTTTTACAGATAGCATAAAAAAATTGCTATTAAAAAAAACATGAAATAAAATTCTTAAGTGATTTATGGATATTTTAAAGTTAATAAATTGATCATTGAATTATTAAGCTTATCAATTAAGCCTTCAATAAATAAAATGATGAAAGTGATTGTTAAACTTTTCTAACAATGATTATTATTGTAGTGCTTAAGCTTTATGAGTATGAGTGTACAGTATACCTACGTAGTAATTATATACTTGAATGTAAAAAATTTTTCCAGAATATTTGAAGTTAGTACTGATTTGGATAAAGATCAAATATCAATCAAACACGATAAAAAATTAATAACTATTGATTCCATACTCAAACTGAAAAGAATTAAGGTTCTCAAATTGAGAACCTTAGTAGATCATATGATTGGAAAAAAGTGTTAATTTTAATAAAATAGAATTCATCTATCTTAACATTTCAAAACGATGAGGTAAATTTAAATTTGAGAATTTTTGAGAAGAATTAGTAATTCATGCAAACAGTCCTTAAACACTTCTAAATTCTATTTACTTTTCCACTGAAGGAATTCACAAGTGGTTTTAAAATGATTCTTGAGAACAATAATGCATATGGTATTCTCGTATTTTCAATTATCTTTTTCGAAGAATAGAAGAATTTAGATATTCAATTAAAACTTTCTTTCGTTCAAAGAGAAGCTGTAAGTATCAGTAAATGATGAATGATGAATAAATGAATGCTTCATCCAAATGCCAAATTCTTTAATCTATATTTTCGAATGGAACGATGCGAATTTAATGTTGTATTTTGATAAATAGGATTGATAACCTACATGACCTTTTGACCTTCAAGCATCTCTAATGATTGTTTGATTATGAATCAGATGTAAATTTTTTTATACTCTGATTCATTTTCAGATTTTGCGATATTTCTCATTCCGTCTGTGATTCATCTGATATGATTGCATTTCCAAACAAAATATTTTAGCAAAGAAAACTTCAGCAACAAAAAATTCTTTCGCTTTTTTTCCTTACATATATTTTCTGAAGTAAGTCGTAATTACAGGAAAAAACTTTTTGGTTGAATTCGTAAAAAGAAGTTATCTTCGCAACCAAATCTTTCTATCGATGCTTCAGTAATACAATCCGGTATCAACAAGCACACCGAAAACAAAATAGTTAAACCAGTAAGTCCCATCATTATACTGGCCTTTCCTGTTAGTCGTTGGCAATTTATGCAAATTAGTGCTTCCTCCAATATTAGTGGTATTGTTTAAAACAAATAGTAGCCTTTGGTGGTTACGTTAAGGCAGCTAAATACGTTATCATACTACAACTACGCTCACGTAGCTATACTGAAATCGTAGAGTAACGTAAGATAAACAAATAAGCATGCATTGTAAAAATTAACTTTAATCTATCTGGTGAATAGCAAGTCTATCAAAATGTCAAGTAAACGATAATCGATATTTGTAGATCTTCGAAACGATTGAATTGATCTAGCAGTGTTATGGTCAAATGAACTAGGATATTAAAATTGAATGGAAGAGAATTGCAAAAACATAATTGAATTGGATTTAAATTACATTGCTGTCCAAAATAATACGATAATTATCTCAAATAATATAAAGTATTTGCTAATCAACAAAAAAGCTTTTATGTGTACTTTTCGAAGCATACTTTGTTTATAATAATGCAATATTTTTTTTACAACAAAGATAAATTTCAACTTTTTTTTCAAGAGATGAAATATAGAAATTCTGAAATGATTATCATTTTTAGAAATTAATTGAATAAATGGATCGCAATGAGCGAACGAAACAGTGGGGAAATTAATGTCGAAATTGACAACTTGTATGAAGTGTTAGTTTCATTCTTCTAAAATTTCATTTCTGCAGTTTTATCCATTAAAATTTGATGTTTTTGTGATAAGTGAAATAATAGATAGGTGATCGTTTGGATTAGGAATCAGTATCTAAAGTAATTAATTAGCATACTTGGTATGTTCGTTATCTATTTTCTTTAAATGGTTTGTTGATCTATTGTGTTAGTGTATTCCTCCCGAGAAGATTTAAAATTTTAATATTTGAACTGTTTTCGTTGGAGTCGATTTTCTTTGGCACTAATTGATCTGGATTTTGTCATTTAGATTGGTAAATTTTTACCAAAAATTGGTAAAAATAATGAAAAAAAATAATAAATATAATGGTATCTTTTTTTATTGCCATACTTTCAAGGGTGACCTAGGAATCAATGATTTTCATACGTGTAGTACTATGGATATTGTATGTGATAAATTTAGTGATCACTAAACTTACTGTTGTAGCCATAATTAGTCTTTGCATGTAACTATTACAGAGATCAATTGCAATTTGTTTTGTTTAATATCTGATCATTTATTTCTCCAATTTTCTCATTCGCCCAGGTAATTAAATTCTCTTCCTTGTCTTCATTTCTATCTCTCGCTTGAGAAACGGAATCTCGATCTTTCGGAGTCCAGCATTTCTTCAAAGGGGTTATTAATGACTAGTATGTCTTCTAGTCATTAATAGTTTGATTTTTTCTCGTTTTTTTATAAGAACTTTCTATAAAACTATATAAATATAATAATGTATAAAAAGGAATCTAAGAACAAATTTATGATCTATGCTTTGGAACAGAGAAAAAACGATTCTCCCTAAAAAGGGCTTTATCTTTAAAGATTCAGTTAAATATGAAAACAGAATAGCTTTGAGATATATATTTTTTTGAAGGAACGTATTATTTCTGTTAGGAAAACTCTACTTTCAAATATGTTAATTTTAAAAAACTTCCGTTCATGTATAATCAGTTGAACAATTCCTATTAAGGAAGTTTCTTATATGTTCGAATTAGGAAAAAATTTATAAATATTCAGTTGAATGTGTAAATAGCAACTGTTTGATGGAATCTAACAGAGGATAGAAACAATAAAATTGAAAATAAGTCGGGAAAACTCACTGTATGCTGATTGTCAAATACTCCGAAACAATGAAATGATATTGATTAGTAAATGAATTCAATAAAAGTGAGCAGTTTTGCGACTGATATTGTAAGCTGTCTGGGGAGACAACTGAGATATCTTATCAGAAATGGTACGAATGATGTTAAATTACTTCGTTATAATATTGAATAAGGAAATATGATACTGCTTTAATCTTGCTCATATATTTTTACCATATGTATATACTACCACTATTGTATTTCCAAAGTTACATATATGAACATTGTTCCATTTGCTGTGAATTATGGAAAATATATTTCCTTATGAAAAATTTCCCAAACAAACAGGATGTTTGAAAAGAGAATTCGAAATGGATTAAATTTGAAAAGATTGAAGGGAATAATGACAATTTCTCTGTTTATATTACTGATATTATTTAATGTAGTTTAAACCACTGCATTTTTTTTTCATTTATTCTGTTAAACGTTTTACCGTATTTTTAGTTTACTTGATTGTGGATAAAATGCATAGAACTTGATGTGTGTTATTAGCTTAAAAAATAGTTTCAGCTATCGAAAGATAAAATAAACATTTGAAATTTATTACAGATAATATAATACATATATAACGTAATTCCAAACTGTTCCTTCCCCTTTGTCTTCCTGATCCCGCCTCTGTTTGCTCTTTTGTGGTATAATATTTCATCTCTTCTACAGAAGCTTGCATATCATCAGAAAAAAGCACATTAGAATAAGATAGGACAAGAACATGATAGATCAACTTATGATATTCATACTTAGAAGTTATGAGTTTGATGGAAACTAATTGTATAAAGAAATAAACGAGATTTTCCTGTTCAATCTCTTGATCCGAGTACAGTTATAAAAGTTTGTTTAAAGAAAGAGATGTTATTGAAGGCATACATTACATTCTTTTTAAAAAAATTTTTATGGATTATTAAAAGATCTATTAGAAGTTTCCTTTGAGTCGCTACTTTTTTCATATGAGCAGCTAGAAGATATAAGCATTTGATTGACAGTAAAAAGATTTTTCTAAATTCAGTCAAATGATCCGAATTCTGAAAAGACTGGAAGAGCTCTTGAAGTTTAAGAACATTGCGATTTTAATTGAGGAAGAAATTTTAATAAAATTTTGATTTAATTCTGCTAAATTTTTCAAACATGAAATAATATTCCTTTATTATTTCGTGATTCTGCAATGCACATTTTCAGTGGTGAATCGGTTTTGAGTGATTTTGTTATGCATTCCGACGATGCACTGCCATCAACTTCTATAACTCATAATGGTTTGTACATGAAGCTTCTTTTTAAAACCAATCATATTTAACACAGATTTATATGTTTGAATTATTTCTTATGAAGAAAAGTTATAAATCAGAAATCAAAAAAGTGATAATAAACTTTTGTTTAGTACGATCTCCAGCCGATGTCGGTTCCGTGCCTTCTCACTTAAATAACTACCGGAATAGGATTGATGCAAGTGTTGATGAACAGCGGAAGTATCGTCAGGTTCTGGCTAGTTTGAGCAACAAGGTTATTTAAGTCCAAATCGTATTATCTACAAGTCAGGATTTTTCCATTGATGTGGACATTATAGTTAATTTTAACTATATTAGTGCTTTATCAATTGTTCCAGCAGTCAGAAAATAATTTTTGTTGCGAGAATAAGGTACTGAGAATATTTATTTTTGTCATTACATTTCAAATTTTAAATCTTGAAATTGTTAAAAAATTAAAATTTTTTTAGGTAAAGAAGTATCGACAGCGTACCGCGAAATCAGTAGCTCAGTTAAATGTGTTGCATGTTCCGGATGTTGATCCTATCGGTGATATCGTTTTAACACGGTATATTGTTTCATTTGCATATGGATTGTTTTTTGAAAAATCTAGAATTTCGAAAAAGAAATCCAAAAACGTAGAATTTCTTTGGGTCATGTATTGACATCGTTCATACGCAAAGAGGAGAACTGTATTATTAGCGTTCAAGTTATTATAAAATAATTAAGCCATTCCTTATGCACTATGAGATGAAATTTTCTTGCTAGCTCAATGTGCAGGAGTTCATCACTAAGAATTACTTAAATTATCATTACTGCTAAACTTGAATGTGTTTTTTATTTGATATTCATGTTTTGCATCTGGAAATTCTTATATTTAAGTTCATCCGAGATGTTACATGGTGGACCGGAAGGACTAAGCGCGAACCCTCTATTATCTTCATCTTTTACTGATATGGGTTTTAAAACAGAAGTGCCCAATAATTCCACTGATATAATTATTCAACAGCTACGTCATGAACAAATAAGGTATGTTTAAGATACTTATCTTCCATATAGCTTCCTCCGAAACCATAGTTCGAATTCAGTTTTTCTGTTTTGCTGTTCATTTAGACAATGCACTGCTATCAGCTTTTCTAATAATTTGCTTTTCAATAAATTAAGATTTTAAATAGATGTATGTCACATATGTTGAGTCATTTCTTTTGTAGAAAAGTTGTGTCAAATTATATTGTGAACAAGTTGCCACTTTCTGTATAACCTCAGCTTATTTAAGATAAGGAAAATAAATGATGTTATTAACATTCTGCATATTTCATTTCAAAATATTTGTGGAAGAGAAGTAATGATACTTATAGGAATGATAGCTTGGAAGATTTAAATGATATATATCGAGAACAAGCAGAAGTTGCTATACGTACGAATCAAAGTTTGAAAAATGAATTGTTAAAAATTCAGAAGGAACTAATGAAGATAACACATGAAAGGGAAATGGAACGGTGCGTTATACGACAAAACGACGAAGTGAGAAATTATCCTACGAAATATTCAGCTAAAATTTTTTTTCAAATTTAAAACGATCAAAATTTCGACTATTTGATTCTATTATTTGATATAGCTACTCGCAGCATCAATGTGGTAAATGAGATTAACTAGAAATTAGTCTTTTATTTTTCATTTCAATTTAATTATGATCATTTAATAAGTAATTATGCTTCAAAATTTTGATAGAGACTTTTCTTAAACATTAATTGGATTCACTTTAAAATGAAAATATTAAATTAATCTCTCTTTCATTTTTTATTTTAAATTATTAATTTCGCAGAAAACGAAACGTATAATGGATGTTCAGTGTCAGAACATGCTCGAATTATGGGTATCTTACAATAAACTTCGGCGACAGGTGACTAATTGTTTTTTTTTTCTTGGTAAATTTAAATTCTCATCATTAGATTACAATTGCCATCTATCCAATAAGATGCTAAATCATATTCAACATTTAATCGTATCTAAAAGTATGACTGAAAATAGTCTCAATTTTTATTTTTTCTCAAGTGTATATATATCCTTCTTCTGCTGATGGTGATGATTATCATTCATTAAGAATTTCGTTTTATCTACTGGTATTAAAACTTTGGTACAATTAGTTACTAGCTTAAACAGTTTGCGAATACTGGAAATAAAACATTTATAATTATTAATATTAATCAGTATATAGTTATGGAGTTCTAGCAATGGCAAGATTGATATTGCATGCAAAAAGAGGAAAAAAAATACAGTGTAATGTATAGCACAAGCATATCATGTCATAACTGACTAAACTTCGATTTTTACAGGTTAGAAATTTAAAAACGGAAACTGAAAGTGATTTGAATCGACAACGGACCGAATTTGTGCGCTGCGCAAATAATATGGAAGCACTTGTTTGCCAAGCTGAAATGAAGGTACTAACTATCTGGCTTCCATAACTGGTATCTAATTAGAATGTCTTGGTATTAATTCGTCACCAACAGTAAGCAGCTTTTTTATAAATTGTAAGGAAATTTCAAAGAATTGAGAGAGATATCTCATGGCTTAAAGATATGCGTAGAGTTAGAAATGGAGAGAGGTATCTTTGTTTAAAATTACTAGGGAATGAATGATAAATACATAAGAGATGCGTCAGATGCTGATAAATGATGGAATTAAGGTGATCTTTTAAAGGGACTGGAAATGTATTTAAGGGAAATGTATTAGTTTGTGTTAGCTTCACATTAGCTTCGTTATTAATGTATTTGCTTAAAATGGTTGACATATTTAATTTTCAGTAATATTGTCACTAAAATTGTTTAGTTGGGATGTTATAAATTCTTCACTGAGTCTTAACATTTCTTATTTTCTTATTAATAAAACTCAATGAAGAATGTGTTATGACGGTGAATTTTGTTTCGTTTCTCAATTTCATCAAATGGTATGTGTATAGAATATGTTACAAATAATGAACAAATAGAGTATTCATAATCTTTTATCGAATTTTGTCGATTAAATTTTAATTTAGCGGAAACATGCTGCACTAGAAGAAACAAAGAGTGAAGATGCAATGAATGATTTATTGAAAAAGTATGAAGATACGGCAGCTCGAACCATCAAGGTCTTAACTTTGCATGCAGTAATCATAGGAAAGCTATATAGGGGATATCCATTGATAGTTCAATATTCTGTCTCACTAAAATCCGTTCTATTCAATCTGTTCTTTACAAATAAGTGGATTGCGGAAATTATTTGTATGTTAGATATTGTGAGTTGTTTAATACCTGTAGATTGCATCAGATAATTGCATAATTATTTTTATGCTAAACATACACGCTAAATTATTTCTTTCTCAGCTGGAACACGAACTGAATGATTCCAATCGTCGGATTGTTTTCATGGAAGATCTCTTGAAGAAAGCCAATGAAGAATGTGATGCTGCAAAGGATTCATTGAAGAAAATTCATTTAATACCCGAACTAGATGAAATACGCGGTCGACGAACTCGTTCTGTTAGTCCAGGTAAAATTGTGATCTTTTATTTTCCTGAGATGGAATGAATATATCTGAAAGATGCTGAAGCAAACTTGATATGTCTGAGAGAAATTTGAAGCAAATCAAAAAGTGTTGCATATGCTAAATGCTAACATATGCTAAACTAATCAAGCATAGCGAAAGAAATCGTTACCAATTTCATCTGCTAGTTATCGCTCAGTACTTCAACGTCATTTAACTACTGCTAGTTTTATACTCATTTCGAAATGTCTGTGATAAGTTTTGGAAGTATGACGAAAAAATCATGAAGATTATAGAGTGGAAACAAGTAATATAATACCACAACTTATTTTCTTTTCTCATAACTGCTGTTTGGAAAAAGAATAATTCTTTCAGATGATTTCTTAGCCTATTTTAATACGATTCGTTTGGTGCGTGCAGCACTGCAAAATAAAAACAACGAAATTAAAGAATATGAAAGAAAGTGTAATGAATACCAGAATAAATTATCCGAATGTCAAAATCGACTAACTCGCATGGAAGAATCGCGGAGTAAAATCGATGAAGAATTTGTAGATCTTAAGAAAGAGAATGATAAAATGTTTGTTTGATATTTCTATCAAAACACTTTTAATAAAAATTTTGATTTTTAAAATGAATGTAAAATATAATGAAAAGAAAGGCTTTATAGTGTTTTAAGTTATTTGATATAAAAGTTTTATGCCAGCTGTTGACTACTGTTGCGATAAAACGGACTTATCAACAGAACACGCACGTGGTAAATTTCAGACGACGTGACAAAGAAGAAATTGAACGGAAATTTCGGCGTTTAAATGAGCGATTTGAACGTCTAGATACTGAGAAAAATGAGACGCAAAAGGCAATTGAACAACTTAAAAATGAAATTCATTTACTTAATACGTAAGTTACATTTATAAATTATTGTTTATGGCTCTGAAAGATCTGGGTTTCTCAGTGTCAAAAGTCAATCTAGCTCATTTGTAATTAAATGAAATCGGCTGTCGTTACTTATTAAGGAAACATATCCTTTATAATAATGCTTATTAAGCTTCTTCAATTATCACAATTTTATTATTATGTAACATAATTGTAATTATAGTAGTCATCAGCAAACGTTGAATGAAATGTTCACAAAGCAACAAGAAGAACTTGCCGAGCGTCGAAAATATTTTGAAGATGAAATGGAAGAACGCGACGCCGACAGTACTCAAAGATTGTTAGTTTTAAAAAATGAACTTGGAAAGTATAGAAATGAAGTAGAAGAACTTCGGGATCAACTTCGAAATGCTCAAGCCGATTATGTGGCAGAACGTCGTCTAATGGCTGAAAAAGGTTATAGATAATTTCTTTCATTTCCAATTTAGTATGTTTTTTTCAATGAAATTTTTTTCCTGCTTATAAACTGGAATAGGAATTGGATTAGAAAAACAAATATAGTCTTTGCAACATTATTCTGTGCTTAAAGTTAGTGACGCCATTCAGTACTTGATTAATCTATCGGTAGTTTGATTCTCTAAGACGTAGCAGCAAGTGTGATCAGAGTCTTTCATTTATTTAATCATATCTCCATAAAGTTTGACTGTATCGGATTCTCCAGGATTCAGCGTTTCGTGTTGAAAATTATTCATAGTGGTGAAATATATTGTAAAATATTTTTCGTTTTTACAAAAAATTTTTTTAACTATAGAAATATTGCAAATTTTTAGAAAATATCATTCTCGAACATCAATTAGCATTGCGGAATTCACGTGATGAAAATAACGATATTAGGATTGCGAGCGACAGGAAAGATTTACGTATTGCAGAGTTGCAGCGACATAATGATGATTTGAGGTTGGAAGCGGAACGAAAGGATGAAACTTTGGGTGAAGTAAGTTTAAAGTAGCAATTATTAGCAAAGATACATTGTAATAACATTGTCTTATGATTGTTTATTTAATCAAACAATTCATAAGTCTTCCTTTAGCTTCGAAATGAAAAGTCAGTTTTGGAGACCGAAAATGCTTCGTTATTGGCAAATATCAGTACATTACGTGCGAATATAAACGAAAATAAGAATATAATAGAGCAAAATGAGGAAGCTTTGGAAAGTACGTTCAGAATATTAATTCCTTCAATAAAGCATGAGATAATAGCAATATGGCTGATATAAATGACTGAGTTCGTCGCTTTACTATAATGGAAAGCATCTTCAGTCGAGTAGACATAATTTTATTTATGTTCAGCAAAGGATAAACATTTTTAATGAATGATGAACTATTGAAAATAGAAATTGAAGAACAATCCTAATTCCAAAAGAACAAATGTGGGTAATTATTATTGATCCGCGCAAAAAATTTCAATTATTCAACTCTCACGTTTCTGAAAATTGGTACATTGACTTAAAACCTGCTGGCATAAATTGAACTTTTAATTTTTTGATATAATCTAGGAATTGTATTGGTGTTCATCTATTTTTTCGAACTTACCAAAAACTTAAAAATTTGCCAAGATTATTGAAATTGGAAAAATTCTGCATTTTGATGATTTTTATTCTAAATAATTTGAATTTTTAGTATTCGAAATATTTGACCATCAGTAAAATATTAAAATGATTAATTTGCTAGAATCCTTGATTGGTTTAAAAGATGCGTGTTATTTTGTTATTTTCTTTGTTATACTGGCGTTAATATCTGCAAGTATCTTACATATAAATTTTGCAATTGCCTTGTGCATTTTTTTGGATTATTTTAGATGCCGTTACCAAAATTTCTGAAATTACGAAGCAGCTTAAAGATCGTGATCAAAAAATTTTGTTATTGGAAAAAACGGTGACCGAATATGAAATCAGAATTAATTCGGTTAATTTTTTTTCGTATTTTCAGCTTTTTAAATTTCGATTAGATTGAATGCATATGTTTTCCTATAACCTAGTATTATGCAGGAAAATCATGCTAGGTTTAACCTGTAGTTAGACTGTTTGATGAAATCTGTTAGGAAGTCAATATATAACTAGCTACACTTCATAGCCGAGCAGTATAAATAATGACAGCTATATGCTGAATAATTGGATTTATCTTTTTTTTTTCAGGCAAATGAGCAAATTGTTAATACTAAAGTGGAGGAAGCGATGAGAAAGAAAGAACTGGAGCAAAATGCTGGAAAAATTGTGGCCCTCACTCAAGAAAAAGCAAAATTTTTGAAGTAGATTTATTCAAAATTCTTACGTGAACAAAAATAAGACCTGTTCACACACTCTGCACTTTTTTTTGTTGTCATGTTGGATTTAATCTGCAATATTTCCTCTAATTTATTTTCGTCCTAAAATTAGAATTTATTTTTGATTAATGAAGATTCCTCGCTCGCCTCAAAATTTTTCCTAAGTTTTAGCTCAAATTATATAACTAGTTTTTTAAAAAATTTCCCCGTGCTCAAATAATCTTCATGACCATAAGTTAGATTACTGCATAAAGTAATGAGCTTTAGTTATGAAAAGAAAATCGTAATTATTAGGAGAAAATGAATTTGAAAAATTGAAAAATGATGCTCTTTTTTTTGCACAAGTAGTACACCAAATTAGTTTTTTTCGATTAAATCTGTATTAGTATGTTTCTTTAATTTGTGCACACGAATATTAAAAGACAAAAAGGAAAATGAAGAGAGAATATTATTTACGTTAGTTATTTGAAAGAAAGAATTTATTGCATACAATTCACAGTGTGTTGTGTTTCTGTGTCATTTGTTATCTGTTTCACTTATCTGTTGACATAATTATTGCACCCAAATATATGTTCACCTTGCTAGTAATAATCGTTATCAATCGTTACTACGTCATCACTTTCATCACTGGAGTGCTCTTTCACTTGTTTCTCGGCTACAAATCGTCATAATAATGCGTTGGTAAATTTAGCGATATATCAGTAGTACTGTGGATTATCTTCGGTGTAGTTAACAGTTTGTACTGATAATTACCGGAAGTTGAGTTTTTGAAATTAGTGTATTTTCAGACATTTTACTTAATAAATTCGATGAGAAGATTTTCGTGGTACTCGAATGCACCTGAAATACTTTACAGCAGCTTGAAAGATTCATTATAGTTTTCTGAAATATAAAATGAGCTTTAGCTTACATCATTTTGTATCAAATGGAGTTTTCATCGGTAAATTCGTGTTCAATTAAACAATAAATGGAAAATTGACATAAGCACACATAGGATGAGGTTTTTCTAGGATATTACGTCTCCTTCATTAATATTTATGCGTAGTTCGGATTTTATTATTTCATCTAAACATTTTCATTCTTAATTCATTTGTTTTAATGAGAAATACAAGAAAAGCAAAAATTTTAAAATCATCCCGAGGTTCATTTCGAGTTTCATTTCAGAGAACGTTCAGATTTGGAAGATGAACTTGGTCGAATGTCCGACGTTACAATTGAATTGGGGAAAAAGATCACAGATTTAGAAAAATCCATTGAAAATCATGCTGCCCAAGTAATAATAATTTTAAATATAATCTAGCTCTCTCTAAAAATTAAAGTTTGGATTATAATTATCAGGAATAGTTAGGGTAGTTAAGAAGTTAAGGATTATCATTGGTTTTATCACAATTATGAGAACGTTTTTCTTTTGAATTATTTGTTCGTGGAGAATTCATCTTCAGGAGGCAGTGCTTCGTGATGTTTTGGAACAGTATAAAGCGAAAGAGCGGGAAATATCACAGACATTAGTTGAATCACAGTTAGAAATAGCTCGACTTAATGGTTAGTTTATAACGGTTTTATTTAAGCAATAATTTTATCCGTGTTCATATTAATTAATTGTTTTATGGAAGAAAGAATTAAATATGTTTCACTAATAGAAGAGAATAATTTGTTCAAATATAATGCTTTATCTGTACTGTACAAAATGCATTGGCTTTTAATGCTACTTAAAGTGTAATAGCTAATTTCTATTGATAGCCGAAATCGTCTATGAATCATACGAAGTTTGCTCAAGATTGTTCTATCATAAATAAATCATTCAGAGTATTCAATTTTCAGTTTTAGCTTTCTCTGTTTCCAGAAATCAATGATAGAATTAAATTAGAACATAGTGCTGAATTGAAGCGTGTGCACGACGAATATAGAGAACTAGAGAAAAGATTTATCATCCAAAAGAAAACCGAAATCGAGAGTTACGATGATACAGTATTTTCCTTGCGTAAAAATAAGGTAAAATATTCAAATAATGGAAAATTAAGGAGTGATTTTAACATGAAATCTCTTTGTTTCATAATATCGTTTTTTTACGTATCGTAGTTTTTGAATATATCATATCCTCAACAACTACATTTCTGATTGCGATATAATTTATCTCCGCTAACTTACACAGATAACGTAAACTTGTGACTTCCGAATAACAAACTTATTTAATCAGTCAAATCAGAGTTGAAAGAGTTAAGTTTTACTTAAATGAGTGATTAAAGGAGAATAAACTGTTCCCTTATTTGGAGTAAAAATACCAGCTTAAAGTCAAATTTTAATCAAATTAAAAATTTTTCTTAGGAATATTTGGAGAAATCGCTAGCTGAAACCGAAGAAAAAATGAAAGAACTTTCTTTGCGATATGAAAATATAACATCTGAAAAAGAAAACTTGCGTACACAGCTAGGGGAGGAAAAAGAACGGTGTGAAAAGGAAATGAATTTGTTGCGGCAACAAGTGGATGCTATTAAAGAACAATACTTCGAGGAACTTGCGGAATGGGAAAAAATTTGTGCTGAGGTTCTCTTTGCTTTATCCCAAAGGATTATCTATTTTAAGTATGTATCAGTTATTCTTCAAAAACGGCTGAAAAATGACGGATGGTTGCATGCCATTTTGATTGTACTTTTACCCATCAACTGTATTTTGTAATCTTCTCCCTGTCTTCTAAAATGAAATGAGATAACAAAAGAATTTTTTGTTCAAAATGTAATGGGTTTCGCCTTTCCGTGCGTTTGTATTAAATATAAAATTTTCCTAAATTAATTAGATTTAGAAAACTTATATTAGATTTAGAAAACGTAAAACTTATATTTCTTCTATTTCCTTGTTAGGAGATAAAATATCTGTACTTTATTTCCTTGCAGAAAGACAGCTCTTATAATTCGAAAATGTTGAAAATGGAGAATGATATAAGAATATTAAATGACAAACTCCAGCGAAGTGAGGAGACAGAATCCAATTTGAAGCGTAAAATGGTGGATTTAAATTTGCTCATTGATCGCGAAAAAGACACTGTTAAATTTTCGCAATCAGAAATAAGCAAGAAAGAGTAAGTGATTTGAAGTTTATGAAGGTTATTAGAAAATGGATAAAATATTTTGCAATTTTGGATTTAAAAATGCTCAAATCGAAGATTTTTCAGCGAAGAAATGAAGTTAGAACTGGAAAAAATGGATCAAGAACGTCAGAAATGGGATGAGAAAATAAGACTAAAAGATGATGAACTTATGAAAGCACGTTATAATATTGAAAGTTTACAAACAAAATGTTTGGGATTAGAAAAAACGCTTCAATCTGTTGAAAGCCGTTTAGAAAAAAGTAATCGAATGTCTATTATTATTACACCATACATCTTACTGCTTTGTTTAGTAATGGTTTAAAAGATCAAATAAATGATGAAACAGTTTTTATGATTGTATAGCTCATATTAAATAGAGTAGTAAGTCAGTGTTTCTTCAGCTACTGCACATAGCCGACTGTATGGCTCAATAAGTGATATGATATGAAAGCTAAGTAATACTTCTATTATTTTCCACTTAAATTCATTTCTCCAACTTCTTTCACTGCTAGCACGGTATCCGTAAGAGATTAATAACGTATTGTATTCCGTTATCTGATAAATACTAAAATGTAATTTTTTTAAGAAACACAAAATTTGTTGACGACTGAAAATGAATTAAAACAGATGGAAGATCGAATTGCATTACGCATGAATGACGAAGCTACTCTCAAAAGTATTCTTGCTGATAATGAACGGGAAAAAAGTGATCTGAAAAAACAGCGAGACGAACTCAAAACTTCATTAAAAGAAGCCTGCATCCAAGCAGAAGGTATGATTTTGTTTCAAACAGTTATGGAATCATGATGATTGAAACATTTATCGAGTCATGATGACACAAATCTAGCTTTAATATGGATAACAATTGTTCTTGTCTTCCAAGCTGACAGAAATTTCTTAAATTTCAGGAAGATTATTATTGAGAACTTTAATTTCGATATAAAAGTATATAATTTGCTAGGTTTTGTATGCTTTCCATTTTTTGATTGGTGTGCTGTACTTTTGTTTTCAGCAAACGTTAATTTGTGAATTATAATAACTCTTTTTTAGTTAAATTGTAGTAACTTTTTTAGAAATCACTTTAGTTAAAAGATATTCCAAAACCATCTTCTTTAGATATTTCTATTCTCAATAAAAATTATGGAATGATTCGCCCACTGACCTATAAATTGAGTTAAAAAAACTGCAATTGAACTTTTAATTGTACTACTTTAATTTGTGCTACATGACAAGGGATTATTAATTTGCTGACTTGATTATCATTTGCTTGTTGAGTAAAATTGATGTGATAAATTGAAATTCGTCTTAGCCTTGTACAGCCTTGTACACTTAAATTTTTCATTTCAGAAATGAAAAGTAACAAAGAAGTCCTGCGAAAAGAGATTGGAATGATAAAAGACAAATTGCAAGATGAGGAGGAACGAACACAGAAATTATCAAGTGACTTGAAACAATTAGAAAATGAGGTAAACAACTTAAAAGTAGATATAGTTATGGAGACGATAAGAAGTTTAGTTCTGGAATTCGAAACTAAATAATATGTACGATGTTTAGTAGTCTCAGTAGTGCGGTTGATGCATGCAGTTGTTAACCACTAAACGGATTTTAGAATTTGAATAAATTTAAAATTGAAATTTAATCACGACATTTAGAAAAGGAAATTGGAAGTGTTACTGTCAGAAAGAACGAACGAATTGTCGAACTTGACAGCTCTGTTCAAACAGTCTGAGAATATACAACAGCAGGCGACGAAGGAATTGGAAGAGGAAAGACAAAAGGTTTTGAAGAACTCTCTAAACTGATAATATAAAAATTTTGAGGCTTTATACTGAGTAGAATAATTTTAATTTCCACTTAAGTTTATGCATTTCTTAGTATGATTATTAAATATTTTTATCGTCAACATCTATAATTTTAATTGACACAAAATTTAATGAGCTCTATTTTTCAATTTCGATTGAATAGGAAAACTAGACGTGCATTAATATTCCTGCTTACTTGTTTATTTCCTTATTTATTTTAGGATTTATTAGTTTAACTGTTCTTACAGTCTTTGTATCGTTTATGCCTGTCTTATTGATACAGTTCATTCTTTCTACAAGATCATTCAACTGATATAATTCTGAAATTTTAGCAGAGTTATGAAATTGAAAAAGCGATAGCAGCTTTGAAAACTGAAAATGAAAAACTATCAAGTGATCTGATCCATATACGCACTATTTTGGAGCAAAAGACTGCAACGCATCAGCGAGCAATGGCTGATCTCATAAGAAACTATGAAGTTGTGGAAAAAGGTCGAATTGAAGCCATAAATGAGAAGGGAATTATTATTGACGAATTAAACAATTTGAAGTACGTTTTTTTTTTTCATATAATTCATGATTGTTTTTCCATATCCTGTCATGATTTTGGAGAATTGAATAGTATTGTCCAAAATGCATAATTCATTTTGAGCCAACTGAGAGCAAATTTTGCAATCTGAATTTATTAATCATTATTCACTTAGAACGAAACGGAAATGGGAATTTTTGTAAATTCCATGTCGATTAAGTAAGAAAAACCATCCAAAAAGTAGGTAATGCGGGGTACCTTAATACTTGATTCGACACTCCATATGAACAGCCAAATTATCAAATGATAAAGTGCAGGAAATGATTAATTTGGCAACTAAAGTTTCTCTGGAATTCATTTCAATTTAAATCAGTTTTTCTTTGCAGAGATCTGTTGGCTGCTGCAGATGCAAAAAGAATGAATATTGAACAGACATTAGCAGAATCTGAAACATTGCGGAAAGAACTTATAAAAAAAGTGGCACATTTTGAAAATAGCGCTAGAAGAGCACTTAGTTTTGCAAGTAAACTCAATTTTGGACAGATATTATTAATTTGTTTCGATGATTTTGCTGATTTAAAGAGCTTATTTATTTACAATATTTTTCCTCAAATTTCATGAAAACCATAAAATTTTCTAATGATTAGTCAAGAATCTTGGTATGTTGCCAAGAAAAAACTGATTTATCAGTTGCTATATTTAGTTTTTAAGAATTTGGTCTCATTTGTAGAAGCTCGTAATTTGGCACCCTTTCGGTCATGTGTTTCGGAAACAGATACAAAAATGATAAATCAAGATCTTTCGGGACCAGGTAAGCTGGCTAATTATTTGCAGAATTAGTCGATAAATTTATAAATGTCGGTAGAATGTGTAAGAAATATAAGTTATTAATGTTAAAAGAAAGGATCTCTTATTGATTTATGTGATTCGTACAGTTTTCATTTATTTTATATATAGATGTTGTATCAGTTTTGTTAGGAATTATAGTTCTATATAGCAGTACTCGACAATGCAAATAACGAAATCTTTAAAATTTTCATATCCGCAATTTGGTCTGAGAAGTGTTATAACTGGAATAATCTGTTATACAAATAAAATCTTATTGAAATTCATATAAATAGCATTAGTTTCATTTAAGATGAAGGATCGCTACGTCGTAGCAGTTCTGCATCTTTTTCTCCTCACGTACGTCTTGATTTAAACTCTGATATGGAATCGATTAGTCTCGAGGATTTAGATGTAAGCTCATCTGTTGAAATAACGTTCCGGCATTTGAAGGATCGCATTGAAGAGCTTGAAAAAGCCAGAGTACCAGTTTATTATTGCTTTCGCATAGTTGTGCTTATAAAGTTTTATACTGTTTCATCTTCAAATTATGCTTCTTTACAGTACTTTAATAATTTTATATCTTAGACTTAGATTCGTTTGTGTTTTGCAATTCTACAATTAAATTTTCATCATAAAATTTCTTTCAAAAATGACTTGATGAATGATGGTGATAAGTGATAAATCTCAGGCTAACGATACAGCCACCCTTATTCGTTTGAAAGCTGATAGAGGACGGATGTTAGAAGAAAACCGAGAGAATCTGGATAAAATCCAGTTATTGGAGCAGAAATTAGTCGATTTCGAAAATGGTAGGTGTATCTATGATCAGAAAATAACTTTTAAAGTGAATGGGAGGGAAAAAAAAGATTTATGTGGACAGTTCTATAATATGAAAAAATTTGACTTTGACAACACTGGAATTTAAATTGGAGCGATTTTTCTCAAAGTTTTCCAGATAAACGACTTTTGGAATCACGTCTTTCGAATTCACGACAGCTTCTAGTTTCACAGGAAGAAAGCCTTCGAGCCAGAGAAGTTGAACGCAAAGCATTGAAAACTCGGGTAGTTAGCGCTGATCTTCATACCCGTGATAGAGAAGCTCGCCTTTCTTCGTTAAATGTTAGTTGATCTTAAAAAGTTAGTTGGTTCTGTATATCTCAAGGAGGTTTCATACGAACCACTTCGAGGGTGAGCATATTATGTAATGGTAGTTGTATTGTTACTGATTTATAGTAATGAAGTTTTGAATTATTGCAAAGAGGATTTATTTGTGCAGGAACAAGTAGCAACTTTGAAAATCGAATTAGCAGCAGTGGAAAATGAACGTAAAAAATTAGAGAAATTTCGAGTAATGTGGGAAGAAGAACGGATGTTGTACGAATCGGCTTGTAAAGATGCGGAAGAGAAGGTCGAACAGTATTGGGCGGACATGAAGTCAGCTATTTCTTCAAAAGAGGTATTATTTTTATTATTATATATATAATAAATTGACAGAGACAGGCGTCAAACAGTATAACCTGGATAGATCTTTTTCATTCTGATAGTATTTGGGAAGAATTCTGATTAAAAGAATAAAAAATTAAATTAAAATTGGTCTATAGAAATTAGAAGAGCGTTTGAATGAAACGGAACAATTGCTTGTAAGAACACGACAACACTGTGGAGAATTGGAAAAAGCGAACAAGGAATACAGAAGTATGCTTGGGCAAACAAAGGTAACGCACAGTTACCATTTTTTTATATTTTCAGAGTAGCAAGAAGGATCGCACTATTATTATTTGAAAATTCTCAACAATCATAAGTTTTAAATTCGTTTATTCAAAAATATTTCCATTAAACAAATTGATTTACAACTCTGTCAAATATTTTGAATCAACTTGCGTAACAGTTATGTGGATATGTTTCGAAATAAATATTTAATGCCGTTGAGATGGACGAAGGGTTAGATGATCAAAGGAAACCAGATGATGAGACAAAATGCTCGGATTTATTATCAAAATTAAGTCTACTGCAGCATGAATACGACAACTGTTTGCTTCGATTACGAGCTAGCGACTCAGAAAAACAGTCTCTTAAGTATGTTATCAAAATTTGCTGAAGTGATTTAGAAAATACATTTGGCTCAAATATATCTAAATTGGATGATAGTTTTGATATTATCAAACTCTTTCGGAATAATACATATATATTACAAATTTTTCGATTCTAATAGAGATAGTTTGGAATAAATTTCACAGACTTGAAAATATGAAATAATTAATTTGTAAATCTAAAAAAGTTGTACTATCTAAAGCCAAAAAATTTTTCTCATGTTTCCTCATGTACTTGCCATGTTATTTATCCAAGTAATAATCGTTATTTTTATATTAGAAATGATTTAAATGAAGCAAAAAATCGGCAAAGACAAACATCTCATAGAATTGTCAGCATGCAACATAGGTTGGAAGAGCTACTTACGGAAAAGAGTCGCCTGAAAGAGCATTTGAATATCATAGAAAAGGTTTTCTTATTTCCTCCTATTTCTTTGGTTTATATAGGCTATTAGACTTTATTATTCGTCATAATCATAATATATTTCCCATAATATATTTTCCAGGAACATTAAGGTTTTTTCTTCTCTACATGCTAAATGAGTTTGATATTTGACAGTGAGTTCACTCTTAAACCTTTTCATATTTTTGTATGGAAGTAAGTATATTTCTTAAATCTGTTCGTATATTTTAATTATGTAATTGAGAAGAAAATTATTTAAGCGAGAAAAAGGTAATCAACGAATGGAAAAGGATATACGCTCAGAGTTAGAAAAATTGCGTGCCGAAAAAATCACATTTCTCGGGGAAAATGAAGAGCTGAAACGACGTTTAAGTAGAGTTGAGGTGGAACATCGAGAATTTGATGCTTGTCGTGCACGTCTTGAAAGAGAACGCTTAGCTCTAAAGCGAAACATTGAAACGGTATGTTTTATATTTTTGACAAACAACAAAAGGAAGAAATGTCCCTGTGTGTTTCAGATCCCTATCCATTGGTTACTGGCTTAGAAAATTAACAGATCATTTGTGTAAATAAAGTTGTAAATAAAGCTCCACTTTTTTCGTGTTTCTAATTTAAAAATAATGCAGTAAATTTAATACTATATCATTGAAGTGAGAAATGAAAACTTGCAATTCTTATTGTATTATCTCTTATCAAAGAATACTAGGTACTCGGTGAACGGAAATTAAAAATTTTTTGACTAGGATTAGAAGTTTTAAAAGTTTAAGAAGCAGATGCATTCTGCAGATAGCATTGTTATTATAATAGCAGTTTTATTTTGTTGATTTTTGTTTTATCCTCTCAAAAAACTTTGGTATGCGATAAATTCTAGCAAATTTCAATGCATTATATAAATCTGATAAATGGAAACTATTTAACAAAGTAAAAATTTTTCAGTTGGAGACTGAAAAACAACGAGCCAATGCAGCGATGCGTCAAATAACATCTGAACGTCAGGCACTGGATAAATCGTTAACGACGATGGAAAAGGAGAATATGGAATTATATAGAAATTGCACGCAATTGCAGAATCAAGTGATTTAATTCAATTTCGAAGTTTTGATTTATTATTACTATTTCAGTTGAAGGATTTCATAGTTTTTAGTGGGATCTGTTATTTTTTTGATTTATGATTAATGAAAAGTAATTAATTTAATTAATATGAAAGTTAATGTTTCACTTATGCGCGAAGTACTGCGAGGAATTTTTTTAAATCACAGCTGCAAAGTTCAACAAATGAATCACCGACGAGGTCGAATTTGACGTGCTATTCGATTTTTAGGTTGCCCAACTGGAAAAAGAAAATAGTTCACATTTGGTTAGAGAATCTGCAGCACAAATAAAAGCTTTGGAAAATAAACTAATGCAAGCTCAACGTGAAAGACAGCAAGTAATAAGAGTTTAATGTTACATTAATTTTCTTTTTTATATAATGGGAATTTCCATATTGTTTATCATTACTCTGAACGTTCGCATTAATTCAAACATGAACATGAAATAGTTTTTGAGGAGCTTTTACCTTTAGTTATTGCTTCTGATTCATATTTGCTTAGAACCAAAAAGTATAAGGTAACATAATAGTTCTATCCCAACTTCATTATCCTTGACTTTTAATATAATGGTTTCAATCAGTTTTTTTAGATTGAGCAGTTACTCGAGCAACGAGAATCGACATATGCACAAAAGATTAAACTGCTGGAGTCAAAAATAATGGTACTTAAAGAGCAGTTGGATACGGAACGGAAAAGACGATTGGAAATCGTGGAACGAAAATCGATCGTTCAACGAGAAATGAGGTTAGATTTGGGTGCCACTATTTCATCAGTGCACCGGCTCTCATTAAACTTTCCACGGAAAAATTACGAACCAAGTGCTGAGACACGAGTTCGAGCACAGAGTTTTAGCAACAGTTCTCTCACATATTGAAATTTAAAAACTCATAAATCATTAAAAATGTTTTTAGTACACATCTTTAGTTTTCGGACGCTTACAGATGCAAAACGCTTTTTGCTTATCTTTGATAAAATTCTTTCATCATCTTTAAAGGTTAACAGCTTGCCTATCTACATTTCATTGTTATGCATGCATGCAAACTGATAAAAAGTTTGGACTTTTACAGAAATGAATAGTATAATTTTCGGTAGATTTGCTTTTGAAATTTGCAATTGAAGAAAATCAATTTTTAGAAATTTTGTCAAATTTCGTAGCTAACAGTTTGATGAATAGATTACTGTTATTAATCTCTTCAAGCTATAAATTCATTTAATGTTTTGAAAATCTGCAAAATATAGGAAGCATAGAATTATCCATTAGTTTTGTATCCAGAAGTCTTTGTTTAAATAATTTTGATAATTTACATTCTCGGAATTATTGAATGAATTTAATGTTTGGATCGATCGTATTGGTTTTGAAATCTTTAGGCATCTGTTACATAAATTTACGTTCTTAGAATATTTTATCAAAATTAAAAATTTGGCGTACACTATAACTAGTTTCAGGCTTTGTCGACAAATTAGACGAAGAAAAACAAATGACTCAAAGAATTAGATCAAAAAATGAAATCAGTATTGTGGTAAATCAGCCTATTGCTTATAGAACTTGTGTTTATATGAATAGAAAGACTGATGTGACTGATCTATTTTGGCCATGTTCTAATTTCTTTCAAGATTGCAGTTTAGGGTTAAAACTTTTCGTACGTTATATTCTCTGTAAGTAAAACTTTGATAAATAATCTGAATTTGAACTGTCAGCTTATGCAATGTTCATCTTGTTGCTTTCCATAACTCTCATTTAGTTTCTCCATTTTTTTTTGTTTTCCAGAATTTTTGCCAATGCATTTCTTTCCAATTATGTTTTGTTAGAGCTACGCGCAAATGTATATGCTTGAAATCTGTCTATTTTTTGCGCATGAAGATTGCTTGCGTTTCCATGAAATGAGCAACAAGTTATTAGCAACATATTCAGTAGTTAAAGTGGACTACTTGATCTTGCGGCTAATCTTTTGATTTGACGCAATTCCTATTGTTAGCTGGAAGATACGGTGGTACACTAACGGATAATCTCAAAATTCCATTCATTATTAAGAGACGTTGCTGTGATTGCTTTATTCTGCTTCAATATTTTAGCCAATTTAATGAAAGTTAATTGATGCAAAAAGAAATCTAGGGTTTGCAAACTACAAAAACGATGGGAGTATACCACGATATCGACTACCACCATGTTTTCACAGTGTTTGTCCAGCAATTCAACGTAAAATCTTAAACAAAAAGCTTTAAATCTTCTTTATTTGTTACCAATATCTGTTTATTGTATATTTTATTATATTTTACTTTGATGATTGAGTTAAAAATTATATTGCGAAAACGTGATATTTGTCAAGAATAGTTTTTGATAAGACATTAATTTTCGCTGTAAAGATATGTACTCTGATTGTCTTATTTCTGAAAAGAATATTCAATCATCTGCGTTTTTTTTCTAATTAATAGCCTACTTTAGCTTTAAATTTTTATATAAATCTTACAGCGCTTCGTTTTTATGTTGTTATAATTATTTCAAATATTTTTTTATTAAAAAAAATTTGGATTTGAAATAAAATTTGTTCGTTTCCATGAAAACTTGGAATTCCAATTCATATATTCTAATTTTTTTGTATGAAAAAACATTCTTTGCTTATATATAATTAGAGTAATTAGTTCTTTCAAAATAAATGATAGCAAAATGGTATTACAACAACATTTGTTTCACTTTTGCAGTTTGCCATATATATTATTGCTGAAACGATTCCGATTATTTTTTTGTACCATTATTTTTACATTCGCTCAAAGCATACTTATTTCTATTGTGATGTATGAAATATTGAGATGTGATCTATCTGCCAAAAGTACTCCTGCCAAATTGTACATTTATGATACACTTTTTAAATGGATCTCTTTAAAATTATCAATAGTCGTTATCTTTTACTTGTCTTTATGTACGGTTTAACTATTAGTGTGTGCTGGTGAATTTGTGCGGTGCAAATTAATATTTTTTTAATAGAAATTTATTTAAGCTTGTTTTGTAATTTTGAATAAATCAATTTTATTCTCTCATTTTGCTAACTAAAATAATACTAGGAATATGGTACATTCAGAAGTTTCCAAAAATATCTATATCTCCATAAAAAGGATTTTTTAATGAAAAAGAGAAACAATAGAAGTTATTATTGATTAAGAATGGAACTGTTATATTTCATACGACAGGAAGTTTTAAGCAGTTTTTTTTTTAAAGGAATTCTGATGATATTTGGAGCTGGAAAATAAGTAGAAATATACCTAAAGTTAGGTTTTATAGGAAATATAACCTAATTTTAGGTGTATTACATAGGATAGAGGAAATATGAAAATACTGTTCACCATCAGTATTTCTACTATCTCAGATTTAAAAGCCGACCGATAGGGATGAAATAATGTTGACACAGCTATCATATCTTACAAATCATCCTGATTATTTATTCATTGAGATCATTGAAACCAAATTACTTTACAATTCTTTTTTTTTTTTTTGTGCTGTTGTTTTCAAATTTGAATTTCTAGAGAATATTAAAATTTAACTGAAAGTATTGATAAAAAGATTTCAAAGAACTGTGCCAAATGAAAACTATGAAAGTAGGTCAGCAATAAATTTTCACATGTTTACAGCTAAGCATATATTATTGATAAGACAAAGATAAAGAGTTTGATTTAAAAAAAAATTCCTCAGTAGATTTCTGTTATCGTTATTACTCTTCCATGATTTATAGTTGAAGATACTTTTTGTGAAAGATTTGCTGTGGAATTTGCAATTTTCATTCTTTAGGTGCTATATGATAGCAATGAATCCTACAAAATTATTTGATTTTCCGTTCATTTTACTTTCTTCAATATTTGCTTCTGATATTTCATTTGATTTTACAACAGATTTTAAAGCATACAGAAGTCATTTATCATTGATATTATATGGAATCAGAGATATTTGATTGAGTTGTATGTTTTGTCAAATTCCAATTATATTCCGATGTATGAAACTAAAATTTCATGAATTGTAATTCCAATATGTAATTTATTTTCTTCGAAATGACTTCATTCAGCGTATAGTTTCGTAAGAAATATCAAATTTTAAAATTAATCAATGCTAATAAACTTTATCAAATTATAGGAGACATCAAAAAGAGCAGAATTATCATAATTATATTTGCTCGATATAATTTAACATTTGATTCATTGAGCAAGAGATATAACGTTTACGTATAGTGACCGCGATAATAAAACTCTCTCTTATACTAGCGAGTTTCGGGAACAGTAGTATTTATAGTTTTTCGATAAATTTATTGCTGATTATTGCTTTTTGATTTATTACAGGACATATGATTCGATTAAATGTAAGATTTCCTTTTGTAATTTTAATACTATCTTTGCCCATGAATAATTTTCAGCGAAGAAGACTTTTAATTATTTTACAGATAAGAAAGTTTGACTTAGTTAATTTTAGATAAAAATACTGCTTCGAAAAGGAAAAGCCTTTAAGAATTCTCGAAGAATTTTTGTTCGGTTTGCACATGTTTCCTTTACTGAATGCAAATAATCAAAGGCGATATGCACTATTCATTTGTTTTATTTCTAATTCTTATCGTGCCGATATCGAATGCTAAAGTTAAAGATGTAAGTCATTATTACATTAATATGATTTGATGAAGTTTTGATTTTTGATGATAAGGAATGGTATATTTGAGGTGAATGCCAAAATTTTCTAATCTCGTATTTCAGTGGGTTGCATATAAGTTTCGGGGCATTAGGATTTTTTATTTGTATTTTATCAGATTGAATAAAATGTTGTGCAGAAGACTTTAAGAAAAACAGAACTTGCAAGAATTATGTAAGATAAGAGAAATTTAACATTCACCGCAATGATCGGTCAAAAATAGAATCTGTACATAGACTAAGTCAATGAAATTTCAATTTGAATTTTATTTCCACATTTTTCTACTCTGTTAAGCAATCGTTACATTTAATTTGGAATAACGTTTATTCAGAGGAAAGAAATTTTTTAGCTAATTTATGAACAATAAGTAGCTGCACGCATACCAGAAATTGCTTGATTTTCTATAATAAACCATTTTCAGATCATCCAGTCTCGTTCATCTACTGTTTTGAGTGGAACATTACTAGTATCTACCATTGATGGCTATCTCAAAGGAATTGACTTCCAAAGCGGAGATGTAAAGTGGTCTTTGAAGGAAGGTACATACTTTTTATTTCATGATAATATTCACAATTTGAATAAGAATGATATAGTATTGAAGTGGTTATGGTATGGTGATGGAATAAATGCTTTATTATTTTTTATTGTTTCTGATAGATGAAGGTGCAAAATATAACTTGATTATGAAAAATAACGAATTTGTACTTCTCCTATATCAGCGGATATTTTGATGAAGTTGATGAAGTAACATTTCTCATGGTTCACTTTAGATCCGGTATTAGTATCCCCAAAAACCATTCGGCATGGTTTTACCTTCATACCAGATCCGCAAGACGGTGGTTTGTATGTATTGAAAGATGGTCAGTTGAAGAAATTACCATATTCCATACCGCAACTTGTTGCTGCTTCGCCTTGTCGAACTTCGGATGGTGTTCTTTATGCAGGTAAAAAATACAGTATATAGTAGTTCGAAAATTTGTTTGTTGCTGACGTTGTGGATTTGAATTCTTCTACGAAGATATTTCGATAAAAATTTAAATTACTTAAAGCAAGTATTTTTGTTAATGATGTTATGTGAGTAATTTCCGGTATTTAATAATGACTGATGTATACTTTGTAGGAAGCAAGAAAGATGTATGGTTGGAGATTGATTCAAATAAAGGGGTAAAAGTGGGAGAGCTGTCGCAATCACAAGCAGATTCTCAATGTCCACTTAACAAGAATACTAGCATTTTGATTGGAAGGTTTGGAAGTTGGATATTCGTTTACTAGATCTTTTTTCTATCAAATATTTCGTAAATATTGATTCTCTAGGCATTATTTTCAAATAGTTGTAGTTAAATAAGTCTTTCAATTAAGAAACAACGGTTTGCAATGCGCAGTATAAGAAGTGATACGGATTGAGCAATTGATATCCAAATTTTCCCATTTTAGATCAGAATACAAATTAACTATGGTAGATCCAGAAAATCGCGATAGGCGATGGAATGCAACTTTTACCGATTATTCAAGTCATCTTTCGCCTGGTGAATTAAAATTTATGAACACTTCTCTCTTGAGATCTTTAGTATTGAATTTTACTCTATATTGACGAGTGCATGAAATAATTGGTGAAGTGAGCACATGAAAAGCAATCATTGAAAGATTAAAGATAAAAATTCAATAATAAGTATCTCTGCGATTTGGCACCTTCTATGGAAAACATTATTCCATTTAAAAACAGTTGTTAGCTATTTCAGCTGATCCTTCATATCCATATCAGCATTTTACAAGTACTGTTGGTGGTCAGGTGCTAGCGGTGAATGCAGAAGAAGGAAGTGTAGCATGGGAGGCAGATGTGGGAAGTACCGTGGTTGCAATGTATATCCTTCAAAACGATGGCTTACACAGATTGCCATATACAGTTATTGGGAAAGAAACATTGGAGGAGTTCGTAAAGGTAATACTTTCAGTAATTTAATGTAAGAGATTCGTGAGTAAGCAGCAGAGATTTTTAGATTTAATTGCAGGTTAATGCGATTGTTTTAAAATATTAAAGGAAAAATGCAGAATGACACCCCTGCAGATATATCTATTGCTTATTTCTATATGAGCACTTTAAAATTTGCGGTCTAGTAGTAGATTTATTGACTGATACATGGGCCGCTTCATTTAGTTAACTCTCCTGAAATATATATTCCTCGTTTACATTTTACTTTTTTTCTATTTCCTTTTCGTCTTCATTTTTTCAACTTTTGCTTTCCCTCTTTGTCTTTTCATTGTGGTTTAAAACATTGAGACTGTTGAATTTTTATTTATGCAGTTTTAATAAAATCCTTATAGTATAATATTATAACGATAAAGAAGTAATAAATTAACTCTTTATCTGGGCATTTTCTCATATGAAAGCTTTCATAAATGTTGCACATAGTTTTTACATCGTCTCTTCTAAAGAGGACTTTAAAGTCTGTTTTCTGAGTTAAGAAAACTATGTTGATATTGTTCTGATTGCGTGAATAATATTTGCATTCTTCTGTCCGTCATTTGCCACCTTGATGAGAGAATTATACTTATTTGAAATAATTTTTAATTTTTTTAACAATAGACTCTCATTAATGTAACGATGACACACGATGATTTTTTAATTTTTCTTTGGGTGTTTTTTACAGTGAATACTTGATTTTTCTCCAGCTTGTTGCCGAATTTGTCATTTGGCTGTCAATCATTTTACTCATCGCTATCATTTTCCGAACTTTCTTGTTTTTCTACCATTATTTCTTTCTCACTGTAAAGATTCCTGCCATCGTCTTCATTCTCTTCGTTAGCATCACTATATCCAGGCACTTGGAAATATAACCCAGCATTATCTCTTCTTCTGACCATATAACCATGTTCTGGACATAATGCGTTCATTAGCTGGAATGATTAATTTGCTGGAAGAAATTGAAAAATTGCTGTTAGTTACTTGAAACTATTGATTTACAATGTATAATATGTCATTTGAAACCTAATTAAATTATCTTTTAGGCTTTTGTTAGTATTTAGTGATGAAAACAATCATTTTGAACCTTTCGGTTTCAGTGGAAAGAAAGAGATCTCAACTAACTTGGATTTTTCCATTTTCACAAAAACATTCACAGGGTAAATCCACATTAGGTGGAAGATACCTCGATTTCTTATGTATCAGTTTGGCCTCATCTTCCATCATTTCATGCTCGTCTTGACCTGTTAATTTAATATATATTAATTAGCAAAATAATTATAGCTGTTGCAGTAATACGCTTTTCGAATTAGTCAGTTCTGTTTGATAACAGCTTACTTATTAAAGACTCTGTAGAAATTTGTAGCCTGTCTGATGATGTTTTCATTCCGATCATTTTTGTTCTGCTAGATGAAACTGTTGAAAGTGATGATAGAGATCGTTTGACATATCTTGGATATACACTCGGTTGACATAATTTTGTAGTAGAGCTGAAATTTTGTATTTTCAAAGTCCTGTAGAGTAAATAGCCCTTTCAACGATTGTAGTTAAATTAATGTGTTAAAGTGTTGAAACGGTACTTGTCAGCTGCATGTCCCGTTAAAAGCTTTTTTGAGTCTTGATTTCAATTTGAGTTAATACATATGATATTTCTGTTTTTGTTTCTGTAAACCACGAATGCTATTCTATCAACGTAAGTTTTCGGAAGAGCCTAAGAGCGAAGGTGCTGCTTTTATCTATTCTTCCGTTTTGTTCATTTTGTGCATATCATTATCGGTAAAATTACACGTATCCAAAAAAGACTTCCTTTATTACGTTGAGTTTCCTTTTTACTGAAAGCAAAAAAACTTGCATTTTTCGCTTCCTAACATATGCTTGTATAGTATACACAACTAAGGCAATGATTTCCATTAAGCTGACGACGGATGCACCTATCCAAAGGCCTGTTAGACCACCCAAATCAGCTAAAGCACTTGTAAGCTGAAAAGTCAGTAATGTACTATATATTACGTTTTTTATTTTTCCAACTTTGGGTCTACATCTCCGACTCATCGCTCTAGTGAATTTTTTCTGTTCCGAAACAGTCCTGATTCTTTTTGAGAAATATTAGTAGAATTGATAGAGTCTGACAGTTATTGTTCACTTAATTTCGGCAAATAAATTGTTTACGGTATAGGTTGGTGTTTCGGTAAGCGTTTCATAGTTCAGCTCTTCGTAAAAGACTTGAATCATTGCAGCATTTTTGCGATATCGCTCCATGCAGAGATCATCCCCAACATCACATTCCATCACTTTTGTCATTCCAGAAGGCCACCGGGCAGCTGAGTATGTGACTTCATAGTTCACTTCCCTATTTATCGACAAAAGTTTCCATAGATTTCCAATGCATAATCAAAATGTAACTACATGAAGTTGTTAACTGGATGCGTTATTTGCTATATAGTAGTTACATTTGAGAAGTTCATTATAAATCTAATCGAGTTATTGGTTTGGGATTTCATTCATTTTGTAACTATCGCTAGATTCATAATTTTACTTGAAGTGTAAGTATAAGTATGTTGCACATTAGTTTTGGGATAAAAAATAGAACTGGATATTTCTATATTAATAAACGAATTTATGTTATTTGCTAAGTAATGCAGAGATGTTCTAGTAAATTAATTTTTTCAAGCATAAACTGCATTCTATATTGGATTGAAAGCTGTAATTTGGATTTTCCTTGAGATTTACTTTTTTAGGTAAAGATCAAGTTTTTTGAAAAATTACTTACGAACAAGGTTGATGGCATATGCAGTCCGTCAGGTTCCCTTCGCTACTTAGACGACTGAAATGTAGAGTAGCATTTTTAATACATTCGCGAGCAATGTGGTCATCAACTTTACATGATGTCGCTGTACTAGGCATCGGGTAAGCTGGATTTGCACAGCCACACATGCGAATAACTTCTTTTTGGTTACAAGTCCGGTGACATCCCTGAAATTCCAAAAGAAATGTCAAAAATTTCCTAAGGTTGAAGTTTATTTTGTGATTTTGAGATTCTCACCTCAGTAGAGTAATTGTATCCAGGATATATGCTTTCCTGGTTGCTTTTACTGTTTTCCAAACACTGACCATGTGGCGGCACAAGCCTGTTGAATTTTTTCTAAAAAACCTATTCATTATTCATTAGGCAGGTTAAGTGAAATTTTATATTACTTTGTAATATTCTAAGCTTTTAGAATTGCAAAAGAGGTTTGAACCTTCAATTCAAATTTTTCAAAAAATTTTGTTTTTTCTTAAATATTCTGTAATTGGGAACTACGATACTGGAATAACTTACCATTCGAACTCCGAATGAGGACAGAAAACCAGTTGGTGCATTATAACCAAATGCATCTGGAAAGGGCACTACCCACTTATCATGAATGGTTATCCGAAAACCCACGGCTTCTGATGTTGGTAAATATTCGGAAGCGTCGGCATAGAGTAGCACGCGTAAACCTAGTAGATTAGTAATCTTGAATTTAATATTTTCAGTGGTGTGTTGAACTGTTTGTTCTATTTCTTTAGAGGACTTTCAAAGCAAGGAAATTTGTGATGAGTAGAACTTCTAAGAATCATTTGCGAAATTATTCTGAGAAAAGCAATTTTTCGAGTTAAAATTATTTTGGTTAATAACTTACCAAAGTTAGCACCGGCCTGATGAGCTGTTACTTGTTTGGTGCGATTCCAGTTGAATGTGTAGCAGTTTCCGTATGTTTGGTCATAATATAATTTGAAGTCACTGCAAACTCGATATATGAAATTTTGAGTTCGATAACTAATGATTATTTTACGGATGTTTCAACATATAATCAACGTCAATGATAATGAAGGCTAGCATAAATTTTAGGTTTTCAATTGTTTTTTATGAATAACAAAGATGTGTTGAAAAATTATCTCACTTAAAAATAACGCATTTAATTATTAGGAATGGGATTACGAAAATGAACTATAGGTTATTGATCCAGTTGTCTCTCACTGAAAGACTTGATTGAAGGAGTTTTCGTTATAAAAAATCAAAATATGCTTTTTATCAGTGGCATTAACTATTATGTGCTTATATTAACCTTAATTTGTTTTTTGTAATTTCCTGAATCTTGTCAAAATTATTTCACCTTTCAATGTTGCAGTCTCTTTGATTGAAAGAACATTTTAAGATGAGTTCATCTTTTCCTTGCGACATTTTTACTTTCTCTCCATAATTCATTTCACTAACAGCAAACATCAAATTCTCTTTGGCTTGTTCTTTGATAGCTATTTCGTCGGCTAAACCCTGTAAAAGATTCGACGTGAAACATGGCGGTGAAAATTTATCCCACTTCATATGTTCTTCCTTTTTTGTCTTTAATTGTTTTTCTTTTTTCATTTTTGGTTATGATTAGTAAGAAGTATTTTTTTATTGAATCTGTAAAAGACTTCTTTGATGAAGGAATATGACTAACATCGAACCAAATCATATTTTCTAGGACTAGAATGCTAGGTGGTGAATGAAGAACTGAGATACGAAGTTATTCAGATACCTGGATGATATTAAAGGAGAAAGGGGTTTCTGTCTTTTAGATTTCTTAAAAACGATAAATAACAGACCTCGAATCCAAGTGCCTTTTTTAGTTCTGCTGATTGCGTAGTAGTAGCAGCAGTGGTAGTAATATTATGTGATTTTGTTGATCTAGTGAAAAATTCCGAAATATTTAATGCAGCAATATCCATTGTTGGTTTAATTTCTAGAATAAAACCATATTCATTGTTTGCAATGCAGTGATTGTATTCGTGATGGCATAGGCATTCTTTCTGTCTGTGATGTCTGCTTTGTTCCTTACTGGCTTTTCCTTTGAAAAATTTCATTGGACAATGACCCAAATTCTCGAGACATTCTGTGCATAATCGTTTATTCCATGTCTTATCTAAATATAAGCAAATATCTGGAAATTATGAAAGTATAACAGAGTTGAGAAGAAAGCCCGAAGCTATAGTTGTAAAAAAGTAAATTCGGAATTCATATTTCTTTTTTTTAATTGAGGTACGTTATATGATGCAAGTGGTGATGCTTTCTTAACTACTGTCATGTTATCATTTATGCTAGCACAAACGTAAAGTCAGCGTCTAACATTAAACTGACGAAGGTAGAGGCTGTAAAATAGAAATACATCTGAGGTACCAGTCGCAAACCGTAAATCGAAAAAAATCGGTTAAGAGAAGATGTAGTTAACGGGAAAAAAAGTAGCTTACGTGGAAAACATGGCCAAAGAGTTTTGGATACCCAGTCCAGCTGACAAATACATTTACTAGGATAAAACCGTGCGAGAACATTAGTGAACTGAATCGAAATATTTCCTTTATATGCAGCAAAACAGCTTCCTTTTTCCCTTTCACCAGTTACTGAATTAATTTCACATAGACATTGGACAAAAGCTTGATGATATCGTCGATTTGAGATTGATCTCTGTATCCTTGAAAGTGCTACTCTAGTCTGTCGTGATTTGACAGCTGGAAAAAAAAACGGAGTTTTACAGAAAATTTTCGATGAATACATTTGATTTTTCTTTTTTTGAGATTAGAAATAAGAATTCATTAGCTTGGTTTTAGAGGATATTGTAAGATCAAATAATGACTAATGGAAGAAACTTTTTACTGTAGGAAAAATTGCGATTTTAGTTTTTATTAGACATTGTCAGATTATGACAATCTAAAATAGAAGTCTTTAATTTTATATTTTCTCGCAAATTTATTGATTGAACTATTTATGATTATTAAGTTATGTGATGAATTTGAAATGTCTGGAAAGGCTTCAGTTCCAATCCTCAAAAAAATGGTAGTATTGATTTTTCTTATTTTTTTAAAGTTTGATCATTTTTTCATTGGATAACTTTTTTTGTACCTTACAGAGGTTAAGGAGTCCAACAAATATTTTATGGAATCTTTTTTATGAGATCTCAAATCGCTTTCAAGAAAACGTTTTGTTTTTATATTCTTATCTTAGTTTTCTTATATATCTTGGTTATAGCAATTGCGATGAGAAGAGAAATGAACGAGCAAAATTGTGAAAATGAAAGGGATAGAGAATGAAAAATAAAGTGTGCGGGAATTTCAGTCTTTTTTGCAATTGTAATTTAAAATTATGAGTATTTCTGCCTACGAACATTGAATTATTTCCGATAAAATTTTTAATACTCTTTTCTAAAACAATTGCTCAAGACTTGAGGTGGTTTTGTTTTAATAAGTTTGTAGATAATTGGTTGAAAGTTATTATAGTAAAAGGAATTAAAGATCATCAACTGCAAGTACCGCTTTTTAAAAAAAGCGTGTTTCTGTTTCTATAAATTAAAAAAAACACCAGTATTTAGTATGAGAGTATCTTACCTTTTTTCTGAGTATTGTCAACTGCAGTGGAAATACTATGTGATTCAAAATTATTTTGAGCGCTTGAAAAAGCATCCATCTGAATAATAAAGAATGCCAATGACTAACTGTGATAATGAATTATTCCAATCAGCCTCATTTTCAAAGTTCAAAAGTCTTAGTCTTCAATACAGTGTGGGAATTAGAGCGAAAATTATGAACAAAGATTTATAAACAAGACTGAAAGATACCATAGCTTTTGTAGGTCCTTCTTTTGCAATCATCGATGCTTTATAAGGATTTAAATTGCAAAGTGTTATCGAAGGAAATGGAGCATTTTCAAATTTGAGCTGAAACGTATATTTAAATTATTTCCTTAGTCTCGCTTATTTCAGTTATAGGTAAATTATATATTTTGATTTAATATTAAGAAGCTTTGGATGAATTGGAAAAATTTGCTCCTTCTGAGAACAATTATAATATGAATTGAAGAAGGTATTAATTAGCTGTCAACTGTTAATGTGAATAAACGAGAAAAATCATCTGTTCAAGAGATTGATTTGGTAATAAAATACCGTCAAATTTATCTTGATTATTAGTTATCATTGATTTTTTGGAATTAATATTGAAATAATTTTAATTTTTACAAGTTGTTTTGGTCAATATCCGACCATGGCTCCTGTCTTAATCAGCACGCTATTCTTCACTACTTTCCCACTTCTTTTCTCCTTTTGATTTCAAATATATTCAATATTCGTATTAAGCTATTCTTGGTAATAGGTGGATAAATGAAGAAATAATCACTTACATCAAGATCAACCGATTTTGGATAAGTTCGATATCGTCGAATGAGCAGAATGATTTGAATAAGGAGAGCGCAAAAGCAAATAATAAATGCAGTATACCAAATGATACGCCATTTAGTGTTGGAAGCAAGAGCAGCATGTGATATGCCATGGAATGTGCTTTGCCGCTCAAATCGAAGTACGACCTCACGATAGTTAAGATGTCCTCGGATACGGATCTTTCCAAATCCTGAAAACTTCTTCTTCCTCTTGTTTTTCCTCTTTTTCTCACTCATCCAACTCACTTCGACTTTCTTGCTCCTAAAAAAAAAGAAAATAATATTCCACTTTAGTTTTTCGATACTATGACTAAACTTGTTCAAAAATGTTCGACATATTTTTCCAACATTTTGCTATCTATAAGTTAAGAGGTCAGAAATAAAAATGCTTTATCAAGTGAGTAGAGAAAGATGTAAGTAGCTATCATTTCCGTGGATTTGAGTCTGTTTCAGTATTTATTATTTTAATTAATTGAATCAGTATTATTTGTATCATAAATGTCAATAAGTATGTACTGATAATTCCTATATTGACTTTAAATTTGTAATGCATTATGATGATTGTAGTAGTAGAGACATAGTGGGGGAATAAATTTGTGATGAAAGATGTAGTAAAGAGAGAAAGGGTCAGCATGATAATTCCATGAAAACATTAAATTAGAAACACGAATAACGTTTTTTATGCACTAGATTAGCACTAGTTACTTAATAGCCCATTTTCAACGTTCCATCCTTCTTTCTCCGATCTGTTCTAAAATCTTCACTTGAAAGATACAGAAATTGAAAAGAAATTTCTTCGCCATATGTTTCAGTATTGATCATAAAAGAATTATGTAGAAAAAACAATTTCAAAATAAAATATTTTTATAAAATTTCTAGAAATTAAAACGACAAAGCTAATTTAAACTTGGTATCGTGATGGTGATTATAATAATAATGATAATTATAATATTATAATTAATATAGAATACTAATATAGTGTAAATGAGTGGTTCAAATTAACGAAGTATAGCCCATTCAAGCATAGTGAAATAAAGAGTAGAAAGTAGAAAATTCTTTGAAATAGCGCTATCGGACATAAAAATTTTCGGTTTTTCCTTGAAAAAATGATATATTCCCACTTCACTATGTGAATTGATTCTTTATGGAAAACCACCTTGATACATCTATAATTTCTTTTGATCAATACAATGAATGACAGTAGGGTTACTTATTGTTTAGTTCCTAAATAGGCAATAATAGGCTTAAAAAGTAGCTACCTAAAAATAAATGAATAATGAATATAAAAAGTAACAAATGAAGTGATAGGTATTTGCGCAATTATTCGGGAAAAAGCACGATATGTTGAATAGTGAAATTAATAATGGAAAGTATAATCCAAGTAGGTTTTGGAACGCACACACAGTATACGCTAACACATAATATATCTTCATAGACTCACATACATTACTGGATATGCCTTTCCTTCATCCATTTGTTTTCACCTTCTACTGATTTTTTCGCATTTTTGCCTAGTTCATTTTTTCACTTTTCATTGATTTGTTATTAGTGGTGAGAGACGTACTTTTATTGCTCTGAAGGTAGTTCATCTTGCTTACCGACATTAATACAAATTTCAGATCATCTGCCAATCGCCCGATAGCAACATTTGAGCTATTGTAAAAAAGAACCTTTTAAAGCTTCCAATTTTTGCAAGAATTTTAGCAGTCCATTCAATACAAAATACCATCTTTTGATAATTCAAGATTTATAATTTGGGTGGTTCCATGATTCTTTGGTATCTTACAGAGACGGTCATCATTGTTGAAGAACATTATTCTATTCTACATAGTATAGTATACATAAAATACATATCCTACGACTTTTTGATCACATCTTGTCATAGTTGCTTGAAAATGGTTTCCACTTTAAATTTATTTTTAATTCATTTTTTATTTTAAGACTAAAATCTTTGCAGCGTAATGAGAACACAACATATTTACACCCTGCTGCATCATGTTACGGTTTATTAATGTTTTTTGGATTTGATTAGAGTAGGATAAGATATTCGTCACTATTAATTTTTAGAAACATTTGGTGAAAAACCATCATGATTCAATTTGAATTAAAAACCAATAATGATGTTCTAATTGATATATCAATTTAAAGGCGCAAATTTGCGCAATTATGTGCAAAATTTCAAGGTAACTGATTTTTTTGTTATATAAATAAGTGTGATAATATACGAAAAATTATATAGTCCAGAAAAGTCCAATATCTTTCCAACAAACTCCTGGATTGACAATTTTTCTGCATATCTATTTCAACACATTAGTTTCGGTGTATTATGCTGCTTGCTCTTTCTCACCTAATGATACTCTTTGTTAGTTACCAAAACTGAGATCTAACTTAGGAAAATCTTTAGCACATGCTTTGGTAATCATTACAACCCTTTGAGCGTCAGTAGGTTGTCGCGTTAGATGCTTCCGTTCCTAATCATTGTTACTTCAAGAAATGTTTTTTCCAATTTCCAAAAACATCTCCTGTATTGAGTGCTGCCTTGATAACATACCCCTAGTTCTGGATATCCGCCTCAGATGATTCCAAGCCAGTTCTTTATACAGGGATTTTGAGCGTCCAAGCTTGCAGTTAGCACTTTCTTTCTGTTGTAACGTTGATGTGTCCTGCAATATATAACATTCGTTCACTAACAATTTCCTTTCAATATGCATATTTACAGAAAAAAATATATAAAAGAATATATACATTGGATCTGTTCAAAAAGATGTTGAATTAAAATTAGAGAATATCGACAATTGGATTTGTAAACCATTTCTAGTTATATTCATAAAAAACTGTAGAGCAGTCAGATGGTCTAATTAATAAAGTGAGTTAATAATTTGATGTATATGCATAAGTTTGCACGCTGATAAACGATATCTGCATTGTGCTGTTTTACATTTGCAGATTAGCTCCTGTTAGAAGTTATGCCGCGCTGAAAAGTTTGATAACAGGAGATAATTTTGACTGCAGCGATATGTGAAACTGCTAGCATAATTGGCTATATATCATCATTTATCAGAAATAATTGATGGACAACAAGAACTTAGCAGTATGAAAATAAAAAATTTTAGAGTATTAGAGCAAAAAGAAGAGAGCAAGGTTGATAAAGTGGAAAATGAAGTGTGCTGATAGAATGAGTGCTTTTAGATCTGACAGCTAGCACCTTATCAGAAACTTAGGAAACCTGTCAGCGAAGTTTCGCAGAAAGAAAATTTTCGATAAAAATTTTTCATTTTACAGCAAATTCATTAGAAAAAAATAAGAAAGGTTCGGAGGAGATTTTTCAAATTTTTTCATTTTAGTAAAATCTTTCTTAAGATACCATATTCATTGAAGCAAAGTGTTTGATTAGATAGATTTTTGTGAAGTAATAATTCAAATACTCATCCATGTTTTGAATCTACGTTTCCAAACGTATGAGTGTACGAAGTTATTTTTCACTGTATTAAGCATACATTCATTCATATTGGAATGAATTGAAATGAAGTATATCAATTCATCGAACGATAATTGATCCGAAGTAGGTAATCTTTGGGATACGAAGATCTTATACGCTGTCGAAATAAGAAATTCATGTTTTACACGTCATTTCAAGCTACTGCTTATCTCTTTTTTAAATAATTAAAATCGGTGTGAATAAATAGAGAAGATTGATAGAACCAGGATAAAGTAATAAGTATTGTTAGATTAAACGAGTTTTTAATAAATGATAGTTTAAATCAGTAACAAACCTTCATTTCTATTTAACTATTTATTTAATATGTGCTTTTGTTTGCCCATTGCAAAAAGGCTTAGTCGCATCCTGTTAGAAACTTTAGTTTATTGAAAGGGAAAAGTAAAATTTGCAATTTTAGTCATAATCAGCGAATTTCACAAATAATGCTGGGTAAATAAAGACGTAGGTCAATTAATATGAAATTTTGAATAAATATTATTGAAAAGGAAAAAGTTAATAATACCAGTGTAGTAAGGGAACAGTAGTGCTATCAGATTATACAACTGAATGAATCTAGCTCACAGTTTTTTATCACTGCACAAATAGCAGCTGGAGGAGCTTAAAACTGAAATGCACAGCAGGGCTAATTATATTTGCTTAACATTCCTGGTGTTAACGTTCGCCTCTGTTTACGCTCTGTTTATTATCAAAGAGGAAAGAACGAAAATATGATCCGCAAAGAGGAGAGGTAATTGGTGAGAAAAGACATCATTCAAATGATGTAAGAATTTTTCACGTTTTCAAAAACTTCCTGTTGACAAGTTTTGGTCGGTTATAATCAGAACATTGTATCAACTGTAGGTAACTTTGAGAAAGTATGACTTATACGAATTTAAACTTATATGATTTGACAACTGCATTTCGCAGGCTTGTTGTAATCAAAGTTAAATATATCTTAAGCTTATTGATACTGGAATTTATTCAGTCTGAATTTCTGATATGAACAACAATTATTTCTTCGAATAAGGAACAAGAGTTTCTAGTAGTTCAATGATAGGGAAACTATGATTTGTTTCGAATTTGAAGAGTCTTACCTTTCTTGCTTTTCTTATACTGTTTTTACTATTTCATTTTTACTGTTATTACTTCAACTCTTATCACATATACTTATTACATAAACCTTGACAAGATTTATGAAATACTATTGCTCTCAGTATAAGTCCTAAACTTAAATAAGATAGGGCTCTTGACTTTTGAGGTGTAAAATATTTTTAGGAAATGCTATTTATTCGTTGATCTAGTTACCATTCTTTTTGGTCTTCAAAACATTATTTGGCATTAATTTAATTAATTAATGCTAAATACAAATTTTTCTATTCAATCGGAATTGATCATATTATTATATTTCATCAATTCCAATTTTTCAGTTTAGTTTCAATCCAGAGTTATCTTAGAAGTTCTACTTAAATTTTAGAGTTGCGTTTAATAGTTTAGCAACTTGAATTCTGGTATAAAAAATTCAGTTTTAAAAGTTTAATGGCAGTCAAGATGATAAAAAACATAAATATGGTTATTTTTTAAAATACAGGTGTATTAGTCAATTTTTTATTGGAAATTTAAAAATTTGACAATTCACTGTGCAACCTTCATTAATTCTATGGCTGAGTGAGAATTTTATTTCACGTTTGACTGTGTTGTTTTGTTGCTTCTTCTTTGCGAATTGGATCAGAAGATGTTTGACAGTTGTTTGAAAAAAAAAGAGTTACTAGAAGACGGTTAGCTGCGTAAATCATCGTACAGCTTTCTCGCCAGAAGTAGATTATAGTGCAAAATGCGTTAATCTGGGAGTTAAGCTGGTAAAAAAAATCTAACTCATCAAGGGATAGGATATTCGAAAGGACATACTTCATTCAAGATTCTGTAAATTAATTGCTTACGAAAGCTGCTTTTCTGCGAAATAAATTAATTACATTTTAGCATTCTCCGCAAAACGAAGTTCAAGCATGGATTGATGATGTTCATCAAGCACGATCCGTGGAAGCCGCTTCTCGAAACCTTTTCCAGACATTGTATGTTGGTGAAAGCATCTACGGACTTTTTGCGTTGCCAGCTTTTGTAGACAGTCGTACCATAACTGTGGTACCGAAATACCTCGGTCCACCACTGCTGGAAGGTCCAATACCAATTGCAGTTGAGGTTTGCTGAACGTTTCGAATTTAAGCTTTTTCTTCAGAAAAATAGAGTATGATTTAGTAAAATTGGAAGTTTCTTAATCTTTCCGGAATTCGCAGGAAATGTAAAGAACCAAAATTGGATTATTATGCAGAGGTCATTTTCACTGTTATATAAAAATGCTTTTCCTTTCAGAATGAAGATCTACAGACGCAAAGCAATCCATCCAATCATCGTGTTGCTTTGATCAATTTGGATATAGCAAAAATTACCCATAAGACAATCGATGGAGAATTCTTAGTACTGGGTATATGTTATTGTCAAATTACTCGTAAATATTGAAAATGGTAAAGTTGGGTAATAAAATCTCATTGACAGCTAATATTTACAGTCGATATATATTCTAGATTGATCAGATTTTTAAGTTGAATCATTTCATAGTTCATTTTTCTCGACATCAACTTTGTTTTGATTTTATCAATTTTGCTGTGATTATAAATCGCTATTTTTCCTCCTTTTGAAGGCTATCACGAAGTGCCTCAGTTGACTCAATCACAGCTCATTTCACAACGAATTACTCGCCAGCAACGATATCGTTCCTTATCTTTCATTACCACAGACGTGCAGCAGTCTGATGAAGTTTTTATTTACTTTTTTTTGAAATTTCTTTTTCTTGCTGTGGCAAATTCTGCATTAAAACGTTGCGGAATAAATTAATTAGAGTTAGTCTTTGAAATTTTGCTTGTGGAAAGTTAAAAACTATTGTAAATTTTATAACTCACAAATGTTTGTGTTTTTGACTATTTAGATATCCGTTCAGACTGCAAAAATCGATGAACATGTTTTATGGAAAAGTAACGAATTGGTTATAACGATTTTTATTTCTCTTACCACATTGTTTGCTGTTGTTTGCTGGTTTTTCATGGAAAAGGTTTATTGATTAACTACTTTCTAATCCTTCGCAGTATTAGTCTTTAAGTAATTAATTTTTCGTATTTTTTGCAGTTACGGAATCATGAACTAGAGAAATCACCGGAAAAGCGAACGAATTGTGTACAGACATCGAAAAATTTAAGGAATTTTTGGTATGCACGGCAGTTGCAGCAGCTACCGCATGGATGGCTGCAGGCTGGAAATATCATATACAATCCTGAAGATCGTCTAGGGCATGGATGCGAAGGAACTGTCGTATTCAGGTTTAAAGTTTTAAGATGTTCTATAATTTAATCCATACATGTAATGAAAGTCTTGAAAACCTGGTCAAGGATTGATGGACATCTTTAAATGGTTCTCATCTTTGCCTATTTCCAATCCTGGTTCTATTTTCTGAAAATATTACTCTTTCTGCTGTTGCTACTTTTGAGTCCTAATGATATATCTAAATCTAAAAAATATGGGACTTTTGAAGTTCCGTGTCTAAACCAAAGTTTGATTTGCAGAGGTAAATTTGATGGTAGGGAGGTAGCTGTAAAGCGGGTTATTGCTGATGTTCGACTCGCAGATCGTGAAGTTGATCTTTTACGTGAAAGTGATACCCATAGAAATGTTATCCGATACTTTTGTATGGTTAGTATAATTTAGGTTCCACTTCTCTCTAATTGTTTCTCTGCTGAATTTTCCTCCATCTAGTCTGTAATTTGTCTAATTTTTTGCATTCTTCTTTCTGTCATAATTTCCATAATATCTAGGAATCTGACAGCAATTTTCGCTATATCGCACTGGAGTTGTGTGATTACTCACTGTTTGATTATGTGGAGAGAAAGGAAATTCGGGAGAAGTGCCCTCTCATCCCGCTAGAAATTCTGCATCAAGCAACTGAAGGACTTGCATATCTTCACAGTATAAATATAGGTTCATCTTTACGTTTTTTTAAAAAATTTTCCATGATTTCAATTTGCACCTTCATTCTAATTGGTTAATTTTTCAAGGAAATAAATTTTCGTCAAATCTTTTTTCGCTTCTGATTCATGTGTTTATTCAATTGTTATTATTCCACACGTTTGCTTCTGATTTATGTTTCTTGCTGAAAAATTGATTCGGTTATTTGTGGTTACTTCTCTGTTATGTAAACAAGCACCGAATTTTGAATTTGATTTTCAGGTTTTTCTCTGCAGTTAATCTTATTAATTTTTTACAGTTCATCGTGACATGAAACCGCAAAATGTGTTGCTATCAAGAGGTGGCAAGCAGGGTAAAGTGCGAGCGCTGATCTCAGATTTCGGTCTTTGCAAGAGACTTCAAGCAGGTCGTAATTCGTTATCACGGAGATCCGGTCTTATCGGTACTGATGGTTGGATCGCACCAGAAGCTTTAATATCAGATGCAAGTGTTGTAAGTATTTTAATCAATATTTTATTTTTTTTAATTTTACCAAATGGCGTTTTAGTTGAGTTTATTAGTTGAGATTTTCACTCAACCTAATTACGAAAGTTTTACTTTTGTGATCTCCATTCCATTACTTGTATTCTATTTCAGAGGAAGTCATGTTGCAGGAGGAGAATTTTGAATTAAAAGTTACGCAGGATGTTAATCTAGCTGTGAAAGCTGTAGATTGCAAGAAATTTTCTTAGTATTTTAATGACCACATCTTAACTACCTGCAAGAATTTTGTTTCATAGCAATTACTATGTTTATTCTCTAAGGATTTGGGTGTGTGATAAGAATAGTATAATTTAAACTATTAAGCTTTACATTCTTACAACACATTAGAATTTTACAATCAGAAGTTTATGAAGGGCATCAATTAAACAATCTACCATTAAAAGAAGTCAGACTCACTCTGTATGGGATTATTTTCCCCTTTTGTAGCCTTTGTAAGAAACTTTAATTTATGTTTCTCAGTTGTTAGTTTTCAGACTTGCGCTGTTGATGTATTTTCACTTGGTTGTATTTACTACTACGTATTAACAATTGGAAGTCATCCGTTTGGAGATGCTCTGAAGCGACAAGCAAATATCATACAAGGAGAATATAGCTTGAAATTCCTGAGCACATCTGGTTCGTATTGTAATGTAGTTATATTATCTTGTTTAAATGTTCATGTTTAAAACTTTATCATTTTTTGACTGAGGATGCATTGGTCGAATAATTTTCAATCACATGAAAGAGAAAATTTTGATGTAAAAAACAATTATTTTTAAAATGTCTTTTCAATTTTTTTTCATATATACATTTTATATTTCAAATCTTGACGTTCTTGAGGTAATTTGATGGCAGTATCATTGATTGAAACGATGCTACGACGTGATCCACTACTTCGTCCGATATCAGCTACTCTGGCAGTACATCCATTTTTCTGGAATAAAGAATATCAGCTTAGGTTTTTCATGGTAAGCACTTATCATATTTTCGACAAATCGTACAAAGAGATCTGAATAGATATGTAATTTAGTTGAAGAATATCATGTAAGGTCATAACCGAGCTATAAATTCTTCACATAAATATTTTCTTATCAAATGAAATCTCGCTGTGATAATTAGCTAGCTATATGTGATTATTTTGATATAAAACAGGTAAAAACTTAAATCTTAATTGTCTTAAATTGTTCATGCTAATCTCTTCATTTAACGCTACAAGTGCATTTTTTTAGGATGTCAGCGATCGCATTGAAAAATTAGGAGAGCATACTTTTTTATTACGTCGTTTAGAAGAAAATGCTCGTTGTGCTATTGGTTTTAATTGGCGTCTAGCCATTTGTCCCATCCTTGCAGCTGGTTCGTTTTATTCCCATTTGAAATTTTTACGCTAAATATACAACTAGTAGTTTAAACGTAATATAACCTTTTAATATATCTTTTAATCTAATCATTTTCGATGTTAAAAGTGGCTGTTGATCACTTCTGATCTCCAGCTTGTTCATTGTAGATTTACGGAAATTTCGAACGTACAAAGGTACTAAAGTTCGAGATCTGTTGCGAGCAATGCGAAATAAGAAGCATCATTATCAAGAATTACCAAAAGAGGTGCAACAAACGCTTGGTCAAGTTCCTGATCAGTTTGTTACGTACTTCACAGATAGATTCCCTCAGGTAAAATATGATTATAAATTTCTGGAGTAAAAATTCACTTCTGCAATTTAGTATAATTTGCCAAAGATATCCTTTAAAAACGTTGCTCCGCGTGAAGCAAATCTGATTGTTCCGTTGGCTGATCTTGAAATTTGGAATACGTTTGATTTTGTTAATTCTTTTTTATTCAACCTACATTTCATTGCTTTTCAGTTATTGCAACATACCTACGATGCAATGAGTTGTTGTGCTAACGAGCATGCCTTCGCTGGGTATTACTCGGAAGAAGCGCGGAAAAAGGCTGATGAGTTTGCAGTTGAAATGGCATCAAGTGAAATTAAAGAGTCCGAAATTGAGAATAAAGACATCGAAATTGTGAACAAAGAAAGAGAAATCGTCGATGGTTCAGATGAAGATAATCAGGATGGAAGGATCACAATTGATGAACCCTTACAGGAAGTTGAAACAATTGGGGTAGACGATCCTATAATAGCCGCAGATAATTCTCGTCGGAACCGAAAACGTAAGAAACGTTCCAAACATTAGTATTAATCTAATCTTTTTACCTTCATGTATAAAAATTCGAGAAGTATCTTTCATTCTTTTCTCACTTTAGAAATTCGCAATTTCATTACCAGCATGGTAATGCTTCTTATTTATAATGTCTTGTTTTTTTTTCAAATTTTGATATCGCTGTTGAATGGATCTGAATTTGGTAATTGATTGTATATGAAATTATTTTTAATTCATATTCGTGATTTATTCGATTTATTTATCAAATGCATATTTATAATTTGTTGTATTTATTTCTGTAGTTTGTTCGACGTAAAAGCAACCCTTTTACATAATCATATGCGTGGAGTATTAAGGAAGAATTAAGAAACATAATGTTAATGGTTGAAATGAGCAGAATCTGCAGTCACAGATATTAGTCGATAGCGATGAAAATTAATACGTTATTCATTCATTTTTAATAATAAATTGGTTGTTATGTCCATTTGTTCTGAAATGAGGTATGGTCTGTATAGTACAGTCTCTTCTGAACAGTGCGTAATCATCTATTAATAACGAAGAATATTATCTTTTACAAACGGTTCACTGATCAAATGTTAGAGTAATCTAATGTTTCTTTGATTTTTCGGTGTACATGATCTTAAATCACTTTTATTAACTTCTCTTGCGCAAGCTCATTAATATTGCGTTATTTCATTGGTGCCTTTTTTTTCAATAACTTTCGCTTGTCTCGCTTGTCTTTTTAAATTGAATTTGAAATATGAAAATATCTAAATATTGCAATACTGGTAAACAGTGCTAAGATGGTATCACTTATCATGAATTACATAGGAAATAAACATCATAAAAAGATGGAATTCTTCTTCACTCTCATGGTTCTATTTTATCTGATTTTTGTATGAGCAATTGATTCTTCAGTTTTTTTATAATTTTTTACGGATGAAAATGACGGAATGGTTTGAAAATTTTGAGGGTTTATTTATGTGATGAATCTATGATGTTACAAAGCACATGATCAAATTTAATCATTTTTTTTATTCCAGAACGGATTTAATTCGTTTCATTGCTCGATGAATTGCAAGATTTTAATCGATTAAGAGGTTTTTGAATTCTTAGAGAATACCTGATTTTTAATTACCCATGAGTTTTACATTGATTTTTTTAATGAATTTCCTCTTTATCTTCATGTTTCACTTATTTATTGTTAGTTGGCAAGCATGGTGTTACGTAGAATAATGGTTTCTGTAGGTTTTCTAATTAATTTGAAAATTTCGTTGAATATATTTTTATTTGCGCGGTGTAAGTGATTTCTGAAGTCGAGTAATTTAAGAGGGCATTAATTTTAAAACTATTGGAAAAGATTTTAGTAATTTCAAAGAAGGTTTGCAATCATAATAGGGTGATAAATTTAAATCTGTTGTTTGATTCAAGTAAGGTCTTTTTTTATTACTTTGGCTGAATTATTGTGCAAAGATTGAATTTTGATTTTTCATTTTAAAAATTTGTTTCATTTGTTTATAAACAATGTTATGAAATGTTGTACATATTTTCCCTACGTTTTTGAGAGATTTTTGATTGAATTGAATGGAAGGTATAAATAGAAGCAGTAATAAAATAGATATTGATACGTATTGATTGATTGTATTACATGTACACCATATTATTATTTACACTTGATTTGCGGTATTTTTTGTTGAATAATTCTTATGAGTTTTATTTAAAAAATTCGAAAAGAAGATTTTCCTACCTCAGATCAACAATTTTGCTGCAACAAACCGAATAACAGAAAATTAGGAATTATTGAGCTGTCGAGAATTTCTCGAAACTATTCTTAACTACAATATTTATCATATAACCAAACCAAGTAATTTAACTAAAAAATCCTTTCATTAATAATTCATTGTGATTCATTATTGTTATAAATGCAGGAAGCGTTTTGCGAACAAATATTAGACTAAATCGAAAGGTGTTTTATTGTCAATCTCTTACTAGTATCGTTACTGCCTTTTTTCGCTTCGTGTATCATTTCAACTATCTCTATTTTTACCACGGACTTTACAGTATCTTGATTTTCTTTATTAGGCCAAGTAATACTAATTATGTAATTATGTATTAGTAATACTAATTACCCCACTTTTAATACTATGATTGGCTTACTGTTTACTCTTAATTTATCCTAAAGGCCTAAAAGGCTTTTAGCTTTATGCCACTTTGCTTTACTGTATTATCATGATATGGTAGATATTTTATGTAGTAAATGATCTAAGTTTGGAAGTGACTAGATCTTTGACTTAGAACCAGTTTTAAAATATGAAATAACCCTAAATCTTACATATAGGATGCCATTATTATCATTGTGTTTCCTATCATGAAAGCAGTAACTAAACAATTCATAAAATTAGAAAAGCTGGAAATCTCTCAAAAATTGCTTTCGATTTTTGCGTGATCTCTCTTCTGTTCATTCCTTCTTCCGCTCCACAATTGATAATATTTACGATTGTTTCTAGCAAACAAAGAATATAGTATTTGCTATGTACTAACCATTCACTATCAGATTCTAAATCAATAATTCCCGTATCGACAAAGACCAGATTCTCGAACTCCCAAATTCCATTTGAACCCATTTCATTTTTAGAGAATAAAAAAAGGATTCAATAAACTGCTGATTACGATTATGAAGATCTACAAAAAGATCTCATTTATCTTCCTTCTCCATATTCATCCTAATACCAAAATGGATCACTACCGATTCATCTAATATTCCGCTTAGTGAAAATCATCGATTGTTTCTTCCCTTGCTCTATGAACACCCTTGCACAATCAAATATTCATTGTGCAAGCTTATTCATGTCTTTTCCCATCATTTAAGCATAAGACCTTTTACTTGTCCTAGTGAACTTTATTAGTATAATTTTTTATTAGTGGACTTTATTAGTTATTAGTATTATTAGCACAAAAAATTGTGTTCTTTTATGAAATATCAATCACTTCCGTTACCTTTCACCATGAAACACCGTTAATTACGAAAAACATCTGAATTTCAAATTACGACTTATCGAAACACAATCATCGCTTTCTTGATGAGCTAATTCTTCCTACTAGTGTTCTGAACTAAAACATGGCATAAACACTAGAACCATAGTTTCGGATCATAATTTATTGAGAAATAAAACAATAATATTATTTAATATAACTTTTCAAAAAACGCTACTGTACTGTCGAAAGCGAAAAGTAAATAACAAATTATAAATATAACAATGTTGAACATTAAAAAATCGATAGTTTAAATGATTCTCCACAAAACTGATCATGTTGCGCTCATTCCTCCTGTTCAATATATTCCGATTCACCTTCCTGAAGATCGCCCTCTTCATCAGCAGTTGCATCTTGATACTGCTGATATTCAGAAACCAAGTCATTCATATTACTTTCTGCTTCCGTAAATTCCATTTCATCCATACCTTCCCCGGTGTACCAGTGCAGGAATGCTTTGCGTCGGAACATAGCTAAAACCAGAAGATCAACCTAGTTAATCCCTTCACAGAATGTAGATTTGCAGAGCGCTTCCAGGTGGACAGGTTGAATAATATACCTAATTTTCATATAAACTACTATAATTATGGCGAAAAACTTTGCAATTGTCACAGTGACCGTATTCGTTTTTATGTTTACCCTAACTAGTCAAAAATTCAGACTACTACTAAACTAAACTCAAGTGAGCAGATAAGATTAACCAGTAAACTGTTCGGAAATACGCTTGAAAAGCTCCTGTATGGCTGTTGTATTTCCGATGAATGTTGCGCTCATCTTCAACCCACGTGGTGGAATATCGCAAACAGCTGTCTTTACGTTATTTGGAATCCATTCAACGAAGTATGATGAATTCTTATTTTGCACTTGCATCATTTGTTCATCCACTTCCTAAAAAGTTGTTCAAATTTTTTAACTATCAGGTTGAGCTTTAAAAGAAAAAAGATAATTCTCTAAACAAAAAAAGACAGCAGCTTTCATTACACATAATTAAAGTAAATAAATTAAATTCGAGACATAAGAAAAACATCATATATACGACAATCTTCAATATTTCAGCAGTTCAACTTTGACATGAAGAATATCAAATGCACTCACCCGCATCGACATTCTGCCTCGGAACATTGCAGCTACAGTTAGGTAGCGACCATGACGTGGATCACACGCTGCCATCATATTTTTGGCGTCAAACATCTAAAAAATGTACCATCAAAAAATTTTGTGCAGTATTTTTATAGGCATACATTTAATAAGAAATGTGCAGAAATTTCAACAAAAGAATGGCAAATTCATATTTAAATTTTGATATAAGAGAGACACACTTGCTGAGTTAGCTCAGCAACATTGAGGGCGCGATATGCAGCAGCACCACGTGCAGAAAGCGGAGCAAATCCTGGCATGAAGAAATGTAATCGAGGGAATGGCACCATATTAACGGCAAGTTTACGAAGATCTGCATTTAGCTGGCCAGGAAAACGCAAGCACGTTGTTACTCCGGACATTGTCACGGACACTAAATAAAATTGACCTTCAAAACACCTCAACAGATTACAGCTTACATCTGAATTTTAATAACAAAGACTTGAATAACTGAAAAACAGAACCCAAGTGGTTGAGATCGCCATAAGTTGGATTCGTCAATTTCAACGTTCTAAAGCAGATGTCGTATAAAGCTTCATTATCAATGCAGAAAGTTTCATCGGTGTTTTCAACCAATTGATGCACCGATAACGTTGCATTGTATGGTTCCAACACAACATCTGATACCTAGAAAGCATTAATTATTCAATATGTTATTCAAATTTTTTCTTCAGTTGCATCTCGAAATCAAATGAGAGGATATGGACAAACTTACTAGACAATACTTGTGGACTTACGAAGCTACCGGAATTAAATCAAGGAATCGAAATTCAAAAACACATACTTTAGGTGATGGCACAACCGAAAAAGAGCTCATGATTCGATCTGGATATTCCTCACGGATTTTCGAGATGAGCAATGTTCCCATACCAGATCCAGTACCACCGCCAAGTGAATGCGTTAGTTGAAATCCCTGAAAATATGTATAAAAAAAAGAAATAAGTAACTTAAAACATATTTATAGTTAAAAAATGCAATGGCCGATGAATTGAACCTGAAGACAATCGCATCCTTCAGCTTCTTTTCGTATCACATCCAATACATTGTCAACCAATTCTGCGCCCTCCGTGTAATGCCCCTTAGCCCAGTTGTTGCCAGCTCCACTTTGTCCAAAAACAAAATTATCCGGTCGGAACAACTGGCCGAATCCACCTCCTCGAATGGAATCCATGGTACCTGGCTCAAGATCGACAAGAATTGCACGTGGAACATATTTACCTCCTAAACATGAAAAATAAGGCAATATTGTTTGAAATAAAGTGAAGGTTGTGGCAGTATTTGATAAACTGTTTTTATTTGATACCAAGCACGCCATTATTATTGATTATAGAAGATTTTAAAAAAATCAGTTATGATGAAAAACAAAAAAGCACGATAAATATTGCAGAAAAAATGACGAGTATTCAAAACTTATCATAAATATAGTTGCAAGGTGTCAGAATACACAGAATTTTATCCCATCCATTCAAATATTTGATTTTGTTTGAAATTCCATTATGAAGAACAAGGAAAAGAGTTCATCTATATTTAATTAGTACATCCATCTCATCATGCCCCGAATGTTATTCATTACTATGGACCTTGAGAAGAGACGCAGACGTTCTTCATTTAATTTTCGAACGCATTATTTTGAGGACATTCTGATGAAACCTCATCGGCGAAACTAATCTTCAGTGACAAACGACAATTATTTCTAAATGAGACTATGTGTAGTATGCATTTGAAATGTAGAACGATGTATGAGTGTGAGCGAGTAGGATCAACCAGCAGAGAAAATAAAAATGAACACTTCTAAAGCGAAGAGAAAAAAATTCCAATAATTGACCAACCATTCGCTTCATTATAGTAGACATTGATTCGTTCAATTTGCAAATCTGAATCACCTTTATATGTACCATCAGGTTGAATACCATGCTCATCCGATATTACTTCCCAGAACTGGAAAAAATTCAGGATGCATTTCAAAAGTAAAATTCTACTCTCAAAAATTCCTACATTATGTACGTTTGTTTTTGCATTATTTCATCTTAACTTTAGAACAAAAGATGTTACATAATTTGTTTTCCTGACATGATATAAAATCTCATCAGTAATACTAAACAACAAATAACACGGGAATCCACAAAAAACGCAGTAGACGATCAAATAGAATGCAAACAAAATTTATCAAATACAATGAAAAATTTTAATAGATATAAACCGCAATACTAAAAAAATTATATCACTAAATGTGATATATCGATTGAATGCGATCAATCAAGTTAGTACTAATATCTCTTGAACGAATATTCTTCCAATGAATCATCTTGCCAAAGAAAAGTAAAAAAATCAATACCTTAGCACCAATCTGATTACCACATTGACCAGCTTGGACGTGAACGATTTCTCGCATGATTTGAACACTTTACGGAGTTTCTTCAATCGATAATAGTATCTAAAAGCAATGGAATAAATGCTAATCTCCGAGATGATTGTCGGAGGAGTAAACCGTCCGCGTACGCGCCATCTACCCATCACACAGACATTCACTAAACTGAGGCGTCCTAGCAACCATAGACAGAAGAGAGAGAGAGAGACAGACATGTGAATATGGAAGAGACGTGCCTTAAGCAATGGTTGTGTATGACCTTTGGTGCACGAGAGAGTGTCATAGACAGAGAGATAAAAAATGGTGACACGGAAGGCGCAATTATCCACTCGTCCATATCACAAGACTCTCTCCCTCCTCTCTTTTTCTCTCTCTTTCCCTCATTTACTCACACTCTTTGCATGCATACAAAGAGGGAGAGAGGGAGAGAGGAGGATAAACAATGATTAATGTGACAGGAGGAGAAAGGAGAAATGTATCGTACTACAATACCACTCATTGGCCACATGAATTTAGGGTAACATCTCTAATGTGACCTTTACACTGTAGTACTGCGATATCTCGGTAGTATTCATCTCAAGTTTGAATTCTGCAATAGGATATATTGATAATACGAAACACAATCCATTAATTGTACAAAATTCCAGTGTAATGTCCTAATGAATACACGATATACACATTTATGATAATTATAATATTTCTGAAACTAAAAACAAGATGTATACAAAAGGGAGTGAACCGGATTGCTATTAATCCTGTTCATGGAATAAGGAAAAATAAAAACGGAAGAAGAAGCATCCGGAAAATGAGTTACTTCGATAACCGGTTTGTAAAATTCCAGCACTCACTGCTATAACGCTGCAACAGCAACGGAGGCGGCAAGCGGCATTTTGAAATTTCATTTCGGTATTTTTTAGCACAGCTTTACTGCAAGCGTACATTTACGACAGTCATTAGATGTTTCTGCTTCTGATTTCGAATCCTTATCATCGCTTATCATTTAATGCATTCATTTTCCATGTTCATGATTAGATCATTTGATCGTATTCGATCAAAGTGGATCAAAGTGGAAAGCGGATAGAGAGAGAAATAACTTGTTCATTGATCGTATTTGAAGTTCTATAAATAGTTGTGATCAGAAGCTTGGAAAGCTTATAAAATAAATTTGATCCAAATCTAAAATAAAAATCTTTGGCATTGTTAGACAGTTTGTTGAAACCGCATTTAAGTTCAACTTCTGTTTTTGTCAGTTCAGAATTCATGATGATATGAGATAATAATTTCCTCATGTTCTCGTTTATTTTTTGTAATGTAAGTGATTTGGGATTTTTATTATTTGTTAGTTCCTTCTAGTCATATGGGTTCTCAGTCAACTTGAATAAATTAGACGGGAGTGCAGCTTTGTGTTTATCATTATTGCCTTTGATGTACTTCAATGAATTTTCTGAGTTTACTCGTTCGACATGGAATAAAATTCACGTTATGAACTTCAATGAAGATATTTCATACAAAAATGTATTGTGGGTATTCTGAAATGCTTTATTATCACTCTGTATTGAATTATAGTCATTAAGCAAAAAGATAAAAGTATATAAGATTTAGATATACATCGCAAACAAAGAAATGCTAACATTCCAGAAGAAAATTGCAAGTGAAAAGATATTTCTGATTCACATTCAGTGCTTGAATGGTGATGTATTTCTTTTTTCCAATGCGAAGAGTGTGAGACTAGACATCTGTTCATTAATTCGCTTCTTACATTCGTTATCTGTTCTGTAATATCAAATGCATTCATTCTAGATATTTTATGACCGGCCACGTTCAGCTACGAAGTTTTCGTATATCAACAACTGACCGTACTGCTGTTCCAAAGATAACAATGAAAAGTCCGAAAGAAGACAATTCTCTGTTTGATGGCCGTTTCAGAGCAACTCGTGTGGTCAGTTAATTTGCTCATCTCACCTCTTCTTTATAGAAGTAAATACGACATTTGATGGAGATATAATTAATGCTTATTCACTCTCTAATTTTTTTCTGCAGATCTCATAATACTAAATCCTCCGTAAATCTACGTATGAGTTTCTAAATACTCATTTTAACAACATGGATCACTTTGCATGTGTATCGCTGAACTTTGGTCTATCTAATGTAATTGTGAATGCCTAAGACTTAATATTGCTTTTAAACGTGTTTTAGCAGTTTCAGTGTTTCAAGTTGTTTTATAATATCAAAATTTAGATCAAATTTGGGATAACAAAATTTTCAAACAACATAAATACAATGTATCTTAGATCCTAATTTAATAAATTTCTGCTTTTTGTTGACAGTGGAATGGTATGATAAGACGCTTTCTCAGTGGGATGCCTGTAAAACGTCATCGACGTCAGTTGCGCATCTTCGATGATTGTTTCACAGGCCGCGAGGCAGTAGACTTTATGATGAACGAGTTACCAAAATTTATCCATGATGGTCGGGAAATAACCAGGTGGGTCACCATTTTTTCATTGAGATGTTCAACAAGATCAATGTTTAATTTTGAAATAATGGTCGTTGTAAGAAATACCACGACAATTTTTTTCCAGTTGGGCCAAGGCCTGAAAAATTCAATTAACAGAGAAGTTGCAGCTGGTGAAAGGAATTTAATGTAAATACTCAGTAAATACCTATATTTTAGATCCAATTGTTCAAAACTTTTAAGTATGTACATGAATATGGGACTATTTTGTACTGTGCGTGGAAAATACGCCGACAATGAAACATTCAAAGAAGGCGAATTGTATCGGTAACTTTCCCATCATACGCTGGGATAAAATTCTTCTCTTAAAATATATATATATATATATAACTAAACTTTTTTTCAGGTTTTCAGGAGCCTCACCTGAACTGCTGGCTGCAACACCAATTCTGGTTCGCCGTGCCGCTTCATTTAATGAAAGATGTAGTCTCAGACAGACTCGGCCTAGGGACAGAGATTTTGGATTTACTGCTCCACAAAGGTAGGAAACTCCTTCTATAAAATAATTAAAAAATCTTTGATACTTCTGTCTGAAGTTTTTGGAGCAGGATTGACTGAGCCACTTTCAGAAATGAATTAGATTGTCCTGAAGATAGCAATTACTGAATGCTGATTTAATAATTCATGGGAGTTTCGTTTAGAATGCACAACACTGGATGGAGAAATCGAAATAATGATACAATGGTACCAACACGATTACCTATTCCTACAGTTCAGTTGGATGCGCCGCTTTCTCGTCGATTATCAGCTTCCCACGGGAATCTGCCTTCTATGTTTAGCTCGAGGGCAAATATTTACTGAAAAGTTTTGAACGTGTTTTTATTTAAAATCTCCGTCTTTACTACTGTTGGGTCCAGTCTTTTCTTAATTAAAGTTTTTTCAGAATCTGGACGACGAATTATTCAGAAAATCAACTGCTAGGATTATTCAGAAGAGAATCGTCTCTCAGGAAAAAATAAATGAAGTGAATATAGAGAATGGTGATATTAGAGAAGGAACATCAAAGCAGACTAATGTATTAGATGAGATGATTTTCAAATTAGCCGAAGTAAATAGTAATTCAGCTGACTTGACAGGAATGCAAAATCTTCGACATTTCGGGAAAATCGTTCAGGTGACTGCAAAATTGTTTTTATTTCTCCATAACCATAAATTTGTAGATGTGGATACACGGTGATCAAAATGAGTTAACTAAGCAAATTAATAAGTAATATAATGGAAAAGGAAATATTTTAAGGCCCAAACTCCGGAGGATTGTCAGCTTTGTGGATCTCCAGGAGCGGTTGTCAATGAGGAACATAGTGGTGCTCGTTTATTTCTTGATACGAGCGAAATATACAAGAATGTCTTAGTAAATCGGTAATTCAGAATTTAAATATTAAAAAAAAGTTATTCATCTAAAAAGCGGTTCATAAAAATTCCTGTTGATTCCAGGTTGCAATCATTGCTGCAAGTGGATTCACTGAAAGGGATTCTCGATTATGATTTCAGCGGTGCAGATGTTCGCTGGAACTGCGAACGAGTCGGAACGAAAGGAATAGTTCGAGTTCATCCTGAAAATGGTACTGTTATATTTTAATAATATGCTATTGAAAACTTTTTTTATATGACAGCCGTTGTGGTGAATATTTTAAATTCAAGAGTTCATTAATTCACATAATGATTTTTGGACGGTAAATTCTGTACTGCTTTTAAGCAAAAAAATTTATAATCATAGTACTCTCAAAGCTGATGAATTATTTAGAAGCCACTCAGCATGTCCAGTAAACATTGATTCTAAATTAAAAAGTATGTAGAAATTAATGAGGGTAATAAAAACTTACGATTTTTATTATTTTGCTGCAGATTATCTAACAAATTATGCAATAACAATGATGCGTTATCTATCGCGCTGGCCATTTGACACAAAATTCGCGGAATCCACACATGTACCATACGAAGGATTCGAATTAAATGTTTTCAAAAGTGTCTGTGAACAATTTGATAAAGATTGTCCAATGCTTCCGAATCCTGTCGCGTCGTCGATTTTACATATCATACAATTATTTCGCAACAGAGATTTTCAGCAACGAAATTCAAGTGATTTTTTCATCTATAGAATTAAGTTTTTGAGACTTTATTTAACTTATTCACTTTCACAGCGAATACTTCGATGTGATGAAAATATTATTTTTGATCTTGTTGAGCACAGTTTTGTAAATGTGCAGGATTCAATTTTTAAATTCGGAATTTTCAGCAGAATTGCGCAAGGAAACGGTTTTTTATGCTGACAATTCTCCATTCACACGTTACGTACAAAAGACAGTTAATTTTCAGGTAAAGTATATTTAAAAAAGAAAAAAGAGCAAATGTGATATTAAGCTCATTGTGGCAAGCAAAAAAGATACAAAGTGACTGAAATAATTTTTGTAGAATCATAGTAAGCTAGATGGAAAAGATGAAAGTTCTAATTTGCGCACAACAGCATCGCCTAGCGAGAGATTTATTGGCGAGGAACATGTCACGTCACCACCAAATACTCTACGCTCTTCCGTATCTACGCTGTCAGCAGACAGTGAGACTTTTTGTAAGTGTGAATTAATATTGGTTAAGGGAGTTACATAGCGTTTCTGATGCTGACTTTATAATATATATCGGATAAGCAAAAAATTCGTTAAAAATGTTTATTTGCCAAGGTGAAAAAGTAGTGGTAATCTGACTTAGATTATTTATTCGATATAGTACGAACTAAAGTTAGTCACATTCAATTTTTCTAGCTTTCTATCATGATATTTGCAGCGTCCAAAATGGCTTATGAAGCAATTTTAACACGGCTTCCAGGTCTGCAGCGAAGTCCAGAGCTTATGCAGCGTATTGAGGAACTGGCCAAAGCGAACGCGTTTGTTCCGCTTGCAAGTACTCCTAATGCACAATCGTGCACGCTACTTGCTGGTTGATATTCTAATTTTTTTTTTTAAATGAATTCATATGTTTTGAGATGAACAACCTAAAACCTGTTAAACTTCAAAAGTTTTTAGATTTAAACATATATTTGCGCGAACTGTTCTTACATTAATTTATGTTCTATATCTAATACACCTGGAGTACCTTGAATTTATTCAAGAAAATTTATATGGCGACCAAACAAAGACTAACTGATCAATTTTACAGGAATCGACTCTGGAAATGAAAAATTGTTGAAAGAAGCAGTGTCGTTGGTGATGTTGACTTTGGAGCCACATGTTCGTCGTCGACTGCACTATTTGTTGCGCTTTATGCAACGTGTTAGCCGAAATTATTGTTTGCGAATGGATAAACGTCGTGATAATCGTTCAATTGTGAGACATTATAGCTATGAAATTTAAATTTTTAGAAGTTTCGGAAAATTCAATTTACTCATCCAAAATAAGAGACATATTTATAATAATGAGATATGCAGAATACCCGCGTTCCAGTGGAGAACATATATCAGGAAGAGAAATCGAAGCCGGAAATTTCTTTCATATTCTTCATCAAACTGATACATTGGCGAGGAGAATAACAAAATGAAATTTATTAGTTCAATAAATTTGAACTTTGGTAGTTCTTAGGATAAATATCCCAGAAATTATAAATGAATTTCTCATATTTCATTTCTGTCTCCAGACCTAAGGTTGAAAAACTCAGGAAGAAATGAATTCTTTTTAACGTATTGCTTATTGAGCTTTTCAGGTTCTTGAGGGCCTTCCAAGCAAAATACTGCATCCGTCTCAAACCATTAATGCATCAGAATGCTACCAATTGGTCATATTTTTAATGGATAATGAATGTGATACTTTTTCCATTCCAGAAATATTCATTTCAGAAGTCAAACATCAACTATCCTTACCACACGAGGTGAGTTACAGCTCCGTGTTTTTACGAAAATCGATAATTCTTGCTTCTAAACGTGAGATAAGAATTAAAAGTATTGCAAAGCGTTTTATGAAATTCTGAAATTTATTTTATTAAAATTAGCTTCTATTGAAAATTTCAAATTCTTGTCACAATTTACTTCTAATAACTTGAAAAGAAAGTAAGTCGTAATATTCAAAAAGAAAATTTTAGCTTGTTATAAAGAAATCACCGACTGTACAGCAGAATGTTACTGATAAATCATCAAGTCCAGAACGCTTGAAACAGCACTTCTGCGAACCAATAAAAGTAGAAGAATATGAATCACAAAAGAAAGATGTTGATAGTTATTTGCTGTCTCTTTTGGATGACATACTGAGTGATGAAAATCTTTCAGTTGCAGACCGAAGGCAGCGACTCAAAAAGGTTAATGCAGGATATAATTGGTAGATGGAAAACATAATTTTCTTTTGTATCTCTTTTTATTCTTGTTTTTGCAGTTTAAAAGGACTTATCCGAAGATCTACGCACAGAAATTTCCATCTCCTGACTTGCCGAAAATTCGATTCATCGACCGAATTAGGAACTTTCACTTCTAATTCGAAGTTTGCCAGGCATTTAATTCAAAAAACAAGGAGCGAGCAAGAAATGAATCGCTACGAAGCGGTCACATTAATGGACTAAGCGTACTTACAAGATTATCATATTTGAAAATTAATTACACGCTACTTCCTTACTGCCTAAACTAACTATTACGTGCAGAAACGTAAGATTATTTCACATGCCTATCTGTGGTTTAAGCTAAGCATCTCAATTTAAATATTTTATATTTCTACTTTGTTACTGACTCTATGAATGTAAGTGATATGTGAATGAACTCAACTGTATATCATTCGTTTGAATACAGCAAGTTTGGAGTAAAAATCTACTCAATATCCTGAATATGATGTTACAACAAAAAGCGCTTTTCCCCATTTTTCCATTTCTAATTAACTTATATCACAATGCAATGCAAAAGGATTCCACAAATAAAATTTATAAATTCTCAAAACAAAAGGTACAACAGTTTAGAACTCTAAACAGCGGTGAAGTTTAGAAATTTTTGAGAATATACGACAATAAGGTAGAGTGAACTTTAAACAGATGGAACTACTGGCAGCTCCTTCAACTTCCGATTTACCTACAATAAATATTCCAATTGAATTGAAGATTGAGAGAAAATTTTCAAGATAAGAGTCTTAATCAGTAACTCATTCCGAGAAATATAAAGCGTTCCCTACCTCTTGTAACTTCTGTATTTGCTTGATGAAATATTCTCCAATTCGCCGGGCAACTTTCGTGTCCGCAATAATGATCATATCCTGAAGTTATGAAGGAGTTGAACAAATGCAATGTCCAAATAATAAAACAGCTAATTATTTCAAAACCGACTTAATAATTAAGAATATGAGAAGACAAGGCTATACCTTGTCAACATAGAAATCAAGATCTGTTGTTGAGTCATCGATTTCACATCGATCTATGCATTCTTTGCCCAACTCGTTGACAATCATTTTAAAACTTAACAATTTCCCCACAAATGAATCATAATCGGCATCTGCAATTAATTAACAACTCTGAATAATTTTGTTTTGCTAATAATGCAAGCACATAAGTAAAATCACAGTTTTTCCGTCCAAATTTGGTACAGTATCCTAGATACGAATGCGGCGGAAAATGAATAATACGATAAAAAATGATAGAAATTTACCGCTAACATCCATGAAGCTCGCAAGCTTTCTCGTTGGCAAAGTTGTATACAATTTTAAATAGCCTCGTAGAATTGGCAACATAATTTGTGATTCAATTTCTTCTAAGAATGCATTACACTGGCGGAGCAATGGTTCCTAAATATGTAAATGAAAATTAAAAATGCCAGAAATATTCATTTCTTTTCGCCATGCCTTTATCAAAATTCACTAATCAATCACTAAAAAAAAACCTTTGCCTGATTTGGGCCTTCATAAACTACTGTTGTTGGGGACAAGAACTTTGGGCAACCTTGTTGGAAAGCAAGGCGGAATTCATCAATATTGCTGAAAAAGGGAAATTACGAATTCATTATATTTCAAGACATACATCACATGAATTTGATTCATTTACTACTTTCATAATGTATGAAATCAATTTTTCCTTTTTCTAATTGTCAGTGCAACATTTGTTTGACGAAAAAGATTTCCAATTCAGATTTAATGATTTCCACTAATGTTATTGAGCATTTTACAAAAACAACCTCAAAAATTAATTTCAACTGTGTATTTAATTTTCCAACTCTGATTATTTTTTATTTAACTGACCCATTACTCATGTGGTTCATACGTTCACCAGTTCTTTCATACAACTGTGACTGGATGGAATCATCTATGCGTTGAGGTTGCAACGTCAAACAAATAGCCAGCAAATGATACAATTGTTCGTTCGTTTTCCCAATCTGTAAAATGTCCAAATAATAAAATCTGAACTATAAAATCGCCAATAAAAATTTTGTCTAAAAAATTCTAGAAGAATTCATGGAATACAGGAAGAAAACCTTCCCTCTCTCCATCATAAACAAAGACAAGTAAGTGTTACTTCTTGCTTTCGTTGAATATGAAAACTACAAGAATGAAAGTAAATATTATGTAAAAGATAGATGAACCAATTTAAAAAAAGATTCAGAGCAGCGAGTTACGTCTTTAATTACTTTTTATAAACACAAGCCACTTACTACATCGTATTGAAAATTCTTCTTCTGCTGTTGATTTTGCTGCTGAATACTCTTAGTTCGTTGTATGTAAAGCAGGCAGTTTACGAATATCTTCGTAGCTTCACCATAATTTCTCATCATCATATGGGAGAAGCCAACGAAGTAATGAAACGTAACTAGACATGAGGGAACAGTGTTATATAAGCCCTGCAAAAAAATTAAATTGTAAAACATTAGAATGAAATAATCCGGAGTAAATACTAATAAAGTATAGGAACTTGAAAACATATTTGAATAACATGAATTTCCCGATAATTTTAAATCTAACTTTAACCACACAAGTTCAACCGATTCAACCAAGTGTGATACCTACTACTTCAGTTTAATAATTTTATCATTTAAACTGCATATCAGAACATATATTACAAATTTGAAATGAAGCCTGTCAGTTCATCGCTTTGTTCTTTGTCAAATGGCAGAGACAAAAGTAATGGGATAATTGAGACAAGAATAATTCTTCACTCTCAGGTAAAATACAAATGGAACTGGCAAGACAGTATTCAAGTATTAAATTTAATATACTTCAATTAAAACGCAACGAAACTATCTCATTAAAAAAACAGACGAAAATAAATAAAAGATATTTCCTTTGGTAATACCTTTGGATCAAGCTCAAGATTTTCAACAGTTTTCAGCGCTTGGTGGTAATCCCCGAGCAATACGTGTGTACGAAGCAATCCAATCAAGGAGAAATAACCAAGCTTAAAATATAAAGCAGAACGACCAAAATCATCTGCGACATCGTCTGGGTTTCCTGGGCAATTTCCATAATTAATTAGATTTCTTATAGTAACATTAAATAAATTAAATATCAAGATCATTCAATTACATGTAGGTTGCAGTTACTACGAAACACTGTATCAAATTCTATAGTGAAGTCCACCATCTTTACTCATATTAATCTCAAACAGCAGTAACAGTAATAGAAAATTTGGCATCAAGAGTAATAATTTGATCAAAATTATTTACTTCCTTCCCGTATAGCCAGTAACTGCTCGTCGATCTGCGATTTTGCCAGTAAAGAATATAGAATATTCAGCACCGGATATATGTTCCAAGCCTGTAATGTGGTGAGAAGTTAAATAATGTAATAAATCCGTTAATTATCCGATTAAATACAACAACATACACTCTGATTCTGTTCAATCGAAAGAAGATCTTCATATTCTTCTGGACTCCTTTTTCCAGGATTTGCCTTGTATAAACAGAAGGCTTGAAACTGAAAAATTAGAAAAATAAATAATGGTTTCAATAGTTCTGGCAATGGATGTGTCAACGCAATACTTACAAAACTGCAAGCCCTTAGAAGCAGTTATGACTTAAATTAAAATCTTTCCTTTTGATCTAAATAACGAGTACTTGTCAGTCAGTATAAAAAGAAGTTATATATTTATTTATAAATGGTTTCAATAGTTCTGGCAATGGACATTTAAAATTGCTAACAAATAAATATGAAATAAAAAAAGCAATTGACTACTAAAATGAATAAGAATTACTACCTGATAAACGAATTCGTCAATAATATCCCAAAGCCAAACATTTGGCAACTGAAGTGATAATGGTTGTTTCTCGGGTGTGAGCACTTCGCAAAATAATTCCTGTAATGAAAAATTCCCTGCTTTATTAAGGCTAGAGTTTTTCTTAAAATGCAGTAACTTGATAGTTCTGATATGAATTAAAATGACAAATCAAAACATGCGTATGTGGTACCTACTACAACTAACCTGATAGTTTTGATATGAATCAAAACGGTGGGCCAAGGATGGACCGCGCTGCATTCGAGTGTACACGTGACGAAAGTACAACTCCTTGTAAAGAATAATGAAGATTCGACTATCTGAAAATGCAGCAGTTTTCTTTTACAGAAAGATCGTTACTTTTTTCATAATATAATTGAAGAGTTTTATCAGAGAACGACGGAAAGCCTTCATGACGGAAATGCATGCAAAACTATTCAGGGACAGACATTTCAGATCCATTTACATTCATTCGTAAATAACATCTATAGGATTCCTTTAAACGACACAAAGACCTAACTGAAGTTCTTTTGGAACTTTGAAAATAATCATATTCAAATTATAAAAATGAATTTTTTATGTCAAAATTTTGGGAGATTCTATTCTTGAAAGATAATATAAAATATTTTCCATAACGAACCTGAACCAACAATATTTTCTACCGCCTCTTCGTTTGGCCAGAGACGTTGCTGGAAATAACGCTCAGTAAGGTCTGGAAAACCGTGTTCATACAGGTTATGTATTTCGACAACATTTTCTTCATCAATCATTCGTTTAAAATAAATCAAATATTGCACAACATCATCTGGTACCATTTCATCACTCAAAGTATCTGAAAATGCCAAGCATCGTATAATATAACCTTCACTGTCTATCCAAAGTTATCGAATAAGATATTGCTTTCCCATATTAAAATCATTTCAATCATAGGGACTGAATTGCATGCACATTTCTTAAACCGCCTTTTCTAATGAGAAAATTTCATATGCTCTATATCTACAAATTTACCTCTAAATTCAAAACTTTACTTCGCTTAAAAAAAATCTGCTATTCACCTATTTCCTCGTCATCCTTCCATTATTGCGACATGGCCTGAACCATATCAATAAATTTTTACTAAACGCATTAAACAAACCTCGTCGCACATGTTCTCTTTCATAGGCAAGATCACGTTCTGGATCACCTGTATGTCCACCATCAAACGAATCTCGTACCATCTACAATGCTAAATATTTCAATCACTCCATTTCTTCACAATAAACGAGTCTCATTAAATGAAGTAAGGTATACGCAAATACCAGAAAGTAAAATTTGTCCATTCCATGCCACCCAAAACAGTGGAGTACTTAACTTAATTTATAATGTAAAACATACACCACCAACCAAACCACACCTTGTAATCTTATGTTCTCATAGATCATATCAAATAAAATACAAAAATGAACTTTAAGAAAAAGACCATTCGTAAAATATTTTAAAACTTCTTTGAGAAAAACTCTTTTATTATCACACGATAGTAGATGTTAGAACAAAAGGCAACTGTTTCCTATTGACCAACAGAGTTTTTTATATTTACTTTACCACTCTCATAAATAGAATTTACAACAGTGGTTCATAAGACCTTTGGTCGACGGAAATAAATTGTTGTCGTTAGACACTGATAAACAATGAATGAATGTAAGTTAGGGATATTGAATTAAAACTATATAAAACAAGAATTTTCATTAAAAATCCTTAATATCGAATAATTTAACATATTACAATACAGATACAAAATAATAGTTTACAACCATTTTATCCATAAAATGTTCAATTTAAAGATGTCGCCAATTGTTAAGTACCTTCGTCCAGTAGAAATTAATTGACCTACTATATATATGATTATCTGTACTATATCAATAGAATCCCAGTCTACCGTATTTTACTCTTATCTGATACAATAAAATGTAATCCTTTTTTACAATGTCATATTTTTACAATAATGTGACACCTAATCAGTCCTTGACAGAATTCGACTTAACATCTGCAAAAATTGGAATATATTCCTCTCAGATAATTAAATTATTAAATCACTAAAACAAGAAATTTGAACATGCTTATAACGAAGAATGGAACAACCGATATTATTACCTGCAATTTATCAATACTTTACACGAAATCAAATTGATAAAAATTAAATGAAACCAGTTGTCAGCTTCGCTACAACATAACAATAACAAAATTAATCGCTATCGATAATCGACTACGATTTCACTATCATTTATATCGCGCGTACTACTTATCAATACTACTATGAAATGAAGGAATGAATGACAAAATTATGAATTTTTATGAAAGGAAAACAGTTCACTTTCAACATATCTGGAGAAGAAACTGTCTGTCGCTAAGAATCAATGAGAAGTAGCGCACTCTGATTATGTAACGATTCTTTCAAATCACAGTAGGTTCAGCTGAAAACAATAAGAAATTTTCAATCAACTTCCATATTTTTCATTTTCAAATGATAATTTATAGTGACATTTACAATATTATGAACAAGCAAATCTTTTCCTCTTAAACTGTTCTCGATATAAATTCCATAATTAGGTGAAATGATGCATAAAAATGAAATTTATCAGACTTATAAAGGATACTCTAAGAAAAGATGGAGCTTTCCGAAAAAATTTTCTAAATAAGCTAAAGTTTCTAACCAAGTCAGTATCAAATTAGCTATTTCACAAATAACTGAATCAAGATGATAAGACAGTAAATGGTATTCAAAATAAACTAAAACAACGAGGAATGAGTTCTTGCTTCAAACGCCAGAACTGATAAAACTGATAGACACATACAGACGAAGTAGTATGTAGGCACTAGCCTTGCACAACCACACCGGAATCTTCTTTTCCGCGCATTCGCGGTTTTCCCGTAGTAAACGGTATGTAGCGGTATTTTATCATATGCTAAAATTAAACATAAATTGAATTCCCGACTTATTACACACCAAAAAGAAATGATTAAAATATGATAATAAATAACCTATGAACGGGGTAATCGATGAAGCAGTTATCAGCATTCAACAGTCATTTGATATTTACTAGAAATTTACAATCCCAACTAGATAGGTGATTTGTTCCGCTTCGAAAAAAAGGAATCATTTTCCAAACTATTCAATAGTATGCAAAATAAACACTTAGTTCTTACAGCAAAACTCTACCATGATTTGTCGTTTCATAGTTAGACAAGTTAAAACGATGAAATACATGACGAGTATAGGCCAAAAAACTGGAACATTGAATATTTCAAAAAATGTGCATATAAATGCAATAATTGTTGCTTTAATAGCTGAGTACCTGAAAAGTGATCCTGTGTGAAAATGAAGCTGTTATATTTTTTTAATATAAGTTTGGGAAATAAGTATTTAATTACTAGATATTTCTACATTTAACTATAATGAATAAATTTCTCTAGAGAAAGATCAACCATTTAGAAATCTACAGATATATGTGAATAAAAGTAAGCTACTTACAACTCACCAAAATTTAAATTCCGGTAAACGTCTCATAAATGGACGAAATTCTTCACTTCCCTTAGAAGGCAAAGTCGGCCCATCTTCATCTTAAATAACTTATTTGAAAACAAACTCTAGTTTTCTCACCTTTTCAACAAAGGCTATATTAAATGATTTTAAAACTGGATATTTGAAAATTGCTCCACTGTTAAGGAACATATTTAAGTGTAATAGAATACTAACAACAGAAAGAAGGTTCACACAAACTGTTTTGCTTCATCACTAATCAGTGATATCAGTACTTAAACACCGCTTGTAGAAATAAAAAAGAATATGTTTTCTCACCTTCGCTTTCAAAATCAAGTGCTGGATCAATTTTCGGAGTTAAAAATGCAAGGAACAAATTTAAGTAATAAATTCCGAGTGCATAAGTAACAATGTAGAAACCCTGAAAGAATTCAAAATATGAAAAAAAATGTAAGAATTATCAGCGCTTTATCTGATCATCTGGCTGAGTAAATTATTAATAAAAATCAAAATTATATGTCTAATGACGAGAAACGCTGTCAGACCACTGAATTAAATCTTCTGACACGACAACACATCAAAACCCAAAAGTCTGAGCAAAAATGCTATACTTGCAGTTCCACGATTCGCCAAAGAAAAAGAATGGCGAAAGCAATCGCGATTCCCCACCGAATTGAACCATACGGTGTTAACTTATCCAAGTAATATTGATATTTCTAAAAAACACAGATCACTCTACAAATTTCATAGCTTCTCCAAATATTTGAAATTTAATATAATTCAACCGGACATTTTTTCTTGCACACTGAGTATCAAAATATCACTGGATATTTTTCCTTACTGCAATTATCAATAATATATTAGCTGATCAGGTGTAGTGTAAATCAAGGATGAACCCTGACCACTTTATAATAACTGAGAGATAGAAAACACAGTGATCGGAGTAAATTTCATCTGAAAAACATGACGGAATGACAAGGTACGAAAAGGGTTGCGAAACTATGGTGTTGGGAAAAGCTTCAAACAATATTTGAATCTAGTTAAAGCATAGAAAAAAACGAACCACAGCTAAACTTGAGAAAAAACGTGAAACAATACTTGGCCGATCACGGAGGTCACTAGAATCCTCCATTAAATCAGCAGGTCTGAATATGATCCCTGAAACATGAGTATACTTTTAATTACTTTAATTCCATTTGGTTTATAATTATTCATCCATAGTTGACCAACGTTAACGCCTTACGTGGAATACAGGCATGATATCACATACACTTCTCTTTTCCTCACCTCGCTTTACTAACTCTTGTTTTGCCCCATTCATATCCTTCTAAAAGATCCATGAACTTTTAGAAATCAAAATAGGCTAAATTATATGAAAATGTGATGATAGGGAAAGCCAGTTAAAAAAATTTTTTTTTCATAATTTTTTTTAACATCCACCTGAAAAATGCCAGTTAGCCAGTTTCATACAATTAATTTCAATGAAATCTTGGAATCTTTTTGTTTCACTCTTTTTATTTTTACATTATGAAATAAAAAAAAAAGAAGAAATAACATCGAATCACAATATGTGTTTTAGAGGGTCACGTATCAGAAGTGAAGATGACGTGTCATGACGGAAACATAGAAATATAAATTAAATTTTAAAATTGAATAATTATTCTTCATGTTATTACTGTTATATTAGGAGAGAAGAAAAAACGGTAAAAACAAATGATTGCTATCTCTAATCGTTGTAACTACGAAACTTTACACGTAATCGCTAGGAATTTTTTAGGCGTAATTCAGCTTTGGCATTTCGACTCCTAGCCTTGCCCTTTTCATTTGCAGTGCTTTTCCCTTATTTGAAGATAATTTACATCTAATTTGAGGGATTGAATATCTAAATTTCTGTCATTCTGAATTTTCGTTCTATCAATAATAGATAATTAATTAATGATAATCCTTTGTTAACAATAATAATAATAATAATAATAATGGCAATAATAATAATGATGATATATTTTAATCGAGAAAGCGTGCTTGATTAATTATAGCAAATTTACATAAATTGCATAAATCTTTTACGTAAATCCGGCACATTAATCTGATTATCAGTTTCTTGATTTTACCGAGTAAAGATAACGTATGCGATTTAGATTTGTTATGTTTATAAAGTGAAGAAGTATCTTTGTCTTGCTTATTCGTCTGTAAAAGAAAAAAATGAATAATTTCTCAGGAGCTCGAACGGAAAATGAATTAAATTCAGAATTTTATTCGAAAAAATCTCATTTTCAACTGCTAAATAGCCAAGATGATATCAACAGAGGATGATTTGGAGCCAGTATACATTGGTTATTTTTTCATCTTATTTTCCGGTTTAACTGCTTTTATTATTTCACTGTTTGTATGGATGAGATGGAATACCGACAAGAAAAATCAATACGGAAGACAAGGTTATTTATTTTATTTCAACTCTTTAACTAATGTATTATTAAATTCACTTATGTCGTAAATAATTAATTAAAAACCTGAAATTAGCAAATAATAATTACTACATTTTATTCTTATATAGGTATTATATGTTTGCGTACCATTTTCTATTAGATGGAAAGGTGCTTGCTAATGACTTAATACAATTCTATTGATATTTTTCACGATAAATTTTCAAACACTCGTTGATTATCGAAATGCTTCCATTATTAAATTGTTCTCGATGAGATCGAAAAGAAAAAAATCTTTTTTTCATTTTTTAGATTCGACAGATTCAGAGCAAAACACGGAAGACGAAAATATGAAAATAGAGAATAAGACTAATTCTTTTTCGAAGAATGCGAGGAAACAAGAGAAGTGGAAATTTAATAAGGTTCATTATGCTTAATTTTAGTTGCTTATGGCATTAAAAATCAAAGAGAAATTTTCACAAATGCTGATTGCTGGAAAAGCTTAACACATAAAAAGTATTGAAATCGGTTGGGTTAAAATTTTATGCTAGCGCTAATATCTCTTCAATTTATTTAAAATTCAAAAAAATGATGTTTTTGTCAGTGTTCAGATGCGAGCACCACAATTTGAGCATCCATGGCTTTTGACAACACTAAAAGGGCATGTAAGTGATATCTCGGATTTGGATTTTTCTTCAAATGGAAAATATCTTGTATCAGTTAGCTTGGATCGATCACTTTATTTCTGGAGTGTTAAGGCAAGCTTATTTATCGTTGTAGTTTGGTTTGTACTGTTTATTTATGTTTTTTCAAGCATTAATTTTAAGTTAATAACTGATATTTATTTGAAGGATGAAGGATGAATAGGTATGTTCCCTGTTGTTTTGCAAGTTCAAAATAAAAAAATTTCTAGCGTAAGTTGTAGTTTAAGGTTTGTTAAAGCTCGATGGAAATATAGAATACGTTTTTGCAAATAAATTTCATTTTTAGATAGTTGAAGGAAAGCGTTAATAATAAAGCAATATAAATTAATGGAAACAATTCAAAGCGTTTATTCTTCAACTAATACTGTTCGCCTTTGGTCGAAATCTTGAAATGAACATCTCAATTTAGAAGTTATTTTAGGATTTCGGCGAGCGCGATCATAAACTGCATCGCTGTAGCGTTGAATTGGATAATGCAAGTCATATAGTCTTTGCACCTGATTCAAAATGTGTTCTTACGAGTCTGAAAATTACCAACAAGGTTTTCATTTTATTTTTCCGACAGTAGCAAACATTTAACGGTTTGAATTATTCATTATAGCTTAAATTTTTTAGTTGGATGTTTATAAGATGGCAAAGAAGGAAGGTACTCAGAGTTATAAGATTTCTCGTGTTGAAAGTGTTGAATTCCCAGTTGTCCATGCTGAAGACATCAATAATATTGGAATCGCATGCAATGGTAAAACTGTAAATATATTATAGTTTCGATTTGAAATATTCAAAAATAAATGTATTAAAGTATAAGACATTCAAACTGCATAAATAAGTGATATAGATAATTATGAGCAGTAAATGTATTTTAATAATAATATTAACTAACGCTAAATCGCCGCAAGCAAAGTAAATATTGATAAATTTTTTCATTTGTTGATAAAATTCTTTAAATAATTTCAAGTAGAAAGTGAGTGTTGATGAAGATGTATTAGAGATTTTTTTTTATTTTGATCACTGCGACATTTATGTTTCATTTATTGCTTATTTTTATTTTGAAATTGCTATGAATCAATATCTCTAACTGCATTTTGTCATGGAAAGATTTTTATTTCCAGATAAGCTGATATATCGTTCATTCTAAAGCTTTCGTAGTTAGGATTATTTTATACCAATCTTTTTATAGGAAAATTTGTGATGTCAACATCAGCCGATAATGACGTTGTAATATACAACATCCACGGAGAAGTTCTCAAGAAAATTGAATTGAAATTGAACATTCTGTACAGTGCATGTATATCGCCGTGTGGTCGTTTTATTGGAGCAAGTGGTTTTACACCTGATGTCTTTGTTTTTGAAGTTCGTTGGCGCTGGATTAAGTTTTTTTCTTTTTTATATGTTCTACATTTGTAAATTTAGAGTTCTGTAAGTTCTACATTTCACGATTTTTTCAGGTGTTATTTGATCGCCAGGGAAACTTCCAGGATGTGAAGAAAGCTTTTGAACTAAAAGTATTAATTTGATTTGGATTTTGTATTATCTTTGATTTTCAGAGATACATTATTTTTACTATCTATTCCGTAGACGACTTTGAGCACTCGACAAAGAAAGTATTTAGATTAGAACTTCATAATATGCAGAAATGTAAAATAGGCTTTTGTTTTAATTGTTTTATTCCTAATCAAATCACAAGCAATAATAATTAGGAATGAGGTAGTTATTTTTACTTATTGGGAAATAAAAATATATTTAGTGACTCTAAATGCAAATATTCTAGAAGCGGCTTGAAATTTTCGATGAAATATATTTTCAGGGTCACAACTCTGGTATTTACTCGTTCGCCTTCGATCAGAGTTCGACACGATGCGTTACAGCATCTAAGGATGGGACATGGAAAGTGTACAATACTGATGTTCGTTATTCACAAGGAGAAGAAACTAAGATTATTGCCAGGTTTGCAAAAAAATTCATGTAATTTTCCAATATTAATTGTTATTGAAATACTTCATATTTTGCAGTGGTGAATTTGAAGCGTTAAAGAATGCTAGTCCTGAATCAGTCAAAGTAGTCATGAGTTCATCGGGAAATAGCTTTGCTATATCAGCCAATCGTCATATATGTTTGTTCAGCACTTTGCAACCTCAGAAAGAATTTAAAATAAGTTTGTTTCTATAGTAATATAATAATTGAAAATATTACAATTTAATGATATTCTGTTGTGTTGTAATGTATCATAGGACATTTTCTTCAATAAAAAATTTCATTAGATGATTTTAAGATTTAATAGAATTGGCTAACATAGAAATAGTACAGTGTTACTGTTAGTATCTTATGTATTAGTATCTAAAATTGATTAAACATTAAATTCTGCTTAATGTTATATTATGATAGTCTATGTCTTTATTTCCTTAATTTATTTTGTTTAGTTCTGGATGCACACAACAAGCCAATAACTGCTTTACGAATGAGTTCATGTGGAAAAATGATAGCAAGTTGCGGTGATCGATACATTAGAATATTTCATAATGTTGCAGAATTTTATAGCAATGTAATATCATTAGAGAAAACTATACAAGAAACTCGTGAAGACGGCAGAAAACGACGTTTTGAGGAGCAGCTACATGAAGCAAAGCGGTTACTTAGTCCTTTTTCATTTTATTAATTTAGATTTAAATAGAAAAAAGTAAATCTTAGCTTTTTATTGCAATGAGGTGGAACTACCAAATCTTTTTTATCCTTTATAATAAAGTCGCAAAAAATTTTGTGAACGTGGAATTTCGGGGTCAACTATAACACTTTTGTTTGTTTAACTTAGCATTTATTACATTTAAAATTAATTTTCAGCCATAATTTCATTGTAGCTTCAACGAATTCACCTCTGTACTAGTATGTATTGTCACAATGTGATATACTTCTAGATTAGATTCGAAGTCTTAGATCTTCGTCTTATGATTGGCTTATGAAAATCTTGTAAGTTATAATAATTGAGAATGTTGGAAGTTCACTATGCATTACTACTTCGAGCAAGGTTCAAATGTGTATTTGCTGAAAATAACTGAAACAGAGGAACAAAATAAATGAATCTATATCTTGTGTGATTAAACCAAATTGCTGTAAAACAAATTGACATGAATTGGATCGATCTAAGATGATTTGCTGTTGCAAGATTTAAATTTGTGCGTAGTTATTTTCATTGGTTTTTAGATTTTCATTTTCGTTGTTGGATTTTGAAGTCTTTTTTGGAAACAAAAAAATACTAAAAATTCAATCAGTCTAACTACTCTAATTTAATTCGAAGAAATTTTATGTCTTTCACTAAAACTAAGTATTATAGATTAGCCTTTTGAAATAGATTCTTTTTCATTGGTTTTGTGTAACTCAATGATTCTGTTTTATTTATTTGATGTTAAATCAATGGTCTTTTACCAAAGTTATTATAGCTTCTTAAATTAAAATTATCCCGGTTGATTTCCTTTTTGTGTTATGCATAATTGATACTATGATATGTATCTGCTTGTTCATTTTGCGGTTTATTACTAAAATTATTTCTGACTTTGATTTATATGAGGAAAAAATAAAGCAAATAGGAACTTGATTTTTTCTCCTTTCCTGTTGTGAATTATTTATAAATTGTAAAGAAATAAATTAATTGTTGTCCTGTATTCCCGTCCTTATCTTAGGTATAGATTTCCAAATGATTGGTTCATCAAAATCTTTTCTGATTTTTTTAAATTTCTTTTGTGAGTACGTTCACATTATGAAAGAAATAGCAGATTATCATTAATCGAATATTGTGATTTTTCTTAATTACTTCCAGCGTTTTGTCCGTTTAAACTATAATCAGAATTTAATTTGATTGAACTAACTTACGAATTATCTTTGGATTTTTCGTTGTTTCGCATTTAATTATGAACTTTATTGAAATAAAATTACCTTCAATAATGAATGTAAAATTGAAAATTCTGCAATTTCCGATTTGGTGATAGTCTGTTTAAGCTAATTGAATTAATTTTCATACTTATTGCTATTGATTCTTACGCTATAACCTCAAACTCTCTCAATTGAATACAGCATTGTCATAAAAGTGAACTCGTCTTCTCTAATTTGTTATGCATATCCAATGATAATTTATCATAGTATTATACAGATATCGGATCGGTAATATTCGATTACTAGATGGAACATTCTTGATAACAATTTGACGATATCAGTTATCATTCAGTTCATCCTAGTTTATCTATTGGTTCAAGGACTGTTTTTATTTCCAAAATTTAGCATAAATCATCGCTGGAAGGAATCGATAGAACAAAAACAATCCACTTGAAAATTAAGTTTAAATTTCATATTGATTCAGAATGAAATCGATGAAAAACTAAAGATTTGAGCGAAACACTATTTATATCATTTACCCGATAACTTAGCTCTAAACCATGCAACTCTCACTAATTTAGACCATTACCATCTCGTAACTAAATATTTTCGCATTGTTGTTGTATTTATTGTTCAGATAGGCTTCGTTCTGCTAATGATAAATCAAATTCTTTGACTTCTTCAAGAAGCGTTTGGATTCGTTGAATTGTTGGTTAAACAGAATTTACTAATGAAGTTGACATTATGCTCACCTCTCAGTACCAAGTCTTGTTGTGGAGTTCGATGTTTGATAAAAGGTTTTATTGGGTTTACAATTATTATTGAGATTGTGGATACAAGCAGAAGTGTTTGAATGGAGAAGTCGCCAATCTGGGTCTTCGATGATAGTGTATAGACTAAGAGATCAACTGTTGGGCAAGCATTGACGTACGTATATGAGAAGATGGAGACGAACAGAAAAAAAAGAGTGAAACATTTATTAAAATTTGGATTTTCTTTACAGAATTTGGAGCATATAAAAATCACTGAATTGATTCCATATAAATCAATTTAATGTTGAGCAATACAGCAAACAATACTAGCCTATCTCATTTCAGTTTCTTGCAATTCCTTCAAACGATGTTTTACGTCAGCCAGCAAAATGTGCGGCTCGTGCTCTGCCAGTCTTTTTCGGTATAATAAATCAGCTCGTCCTGAAATAAATTATGAAATTTAATATGCTCCAGTCATACTTTAACATGCACAATGGTAGTTCCAGCTTGTTTTTCGTTCTCCGCTTATCATTCTACTCTCATACTACAAATATCAGCAAACATTTTTCCAATTCTTATATACAATGATATAAGGCGAAACATTTTAAAGAATAAAATCGATTAAAGAAATTCACTTTTGATCCTTTCTGTACTTCGGCCAAGGGTAGCATCAATTTCATATGCTAAATATGGAAGCGCCATCCCAACCGGTAGCAAATACAGCAAATTCTTATGCTGATAGGTTGCTAAACCAGAAATAAGGACGACTGCAATGCTTGCAATAGCTTTGTAAGGAAAGGCATACTGCAATCTGGCCAGCTAAAAAACGATGATTTTTAGGTCATGCAAAAGTCCAAATTAGCAAGAAAAAGAGAATCATATTTTCAAATAGATATTTTTCTTCATGGCATCAATAAGAGTACACAACATATATCTAAAAAAAGCACAGGAAGAATTCTGTCAAATATCACACAGACAGGTAATCCATATTTATAACTTAGATTTCGATGATTTCAGTAGGCTTATTAAGCCTGGAATAAACAAATGTTTTGTCTGTCGGGGGACTAGAACGAAGGAGAAGCACCGAAAAATTAAGGTGATATGTAGAAGCGAAGGCACCAAAGCAGATCATTGGGGTATTAATGTAGAATATATATGGGTTGTCGTGAGAGAGAAGGGTTTACTGAAGAAGAATCAACAGTAGAAAGTGGATGTGGAGCTAGTAGTATGATAAGAACATTGAGATTATTTGTATGATATGAAGATCAACTAACTGTTGGACAAGCACTGAAGTGCAGGCATGTATGAGAATATGGAGACGGATAATGAAAAGTAGAGCAATTCTTATGATAAGAATAAGAATATCCCATAGAGTATAAGGATTTACACTGCATATAATGACACATGGAAGGTAAAGATACGAAATATTGGAATTTAAAATTAGGGTCGAGAGATATTCTAACCTTTCGGATTTCCGGACCATATTCTTATCTCAATTAGGAAGTAATGTATATCAGCACATTATCACTAGACTTACCTCGAATGCTCTTTTTCTTTCATCCAAAGCTTCTTGAAATGCTATTTCACGTTCGATCTAAAAAGAAATTTTTCCAATAAAATAGAAACAATTTTCAATATATTTGAGAATACGATTGATTATTACCTGCTAGTGAAGATTTAGTCAATCAATATAAACAGATTTAGTCAGTTTAATAAGGTGAAATTTAATACAAATTTGAACCGACTGCTGAATTTTTGAAATAAATTCAACTAACGTAGGTATCATTCGTACCAATCTTATAATGTTACAATATATTAATAAAAGCACGGTAAGCAATCTCAAAAATGAATAACAAAGCAAAAATGTCGTAACCAATATCAAATAATAAATAGATAAACTTTCAAAAAATTAAATTCCAGATGAACTAAACATAGTAGAAAAGATAGTAAAACCAAAGAAAAAAAGAAATTCATTTATCCAACAAATTTATTAATACATTAGCTTCCTTTAATTTAATTATATCGTTCACTTCCTTTAATTTATATCGTTCGAACTTTTAAATCAACCCAAAAAACAATTTGTTATTTGGAGGAATATCAGATTCCTACCATTTATTAAACGTGAGATGTAAACTGTAAAAGGAAAAGAATAAAACTTGTAAACAATAACTCATCAATCATAGTAACAATTAATAACGATACTTCAAGAAAATTAATTATTCAAAACAAAAGCAAACATTATATTACTGAAGTGACGAACCTTTTGATTCTCAAGCAGCCGGATGGTATTTACCATCGACTTTTCATTCATCCCAGTTCCACAGTATTTTGTTCAGTTAACATTAATCTGGAAAATTTTATGATATATCTATGATTTACGATATGATAATAGTTTATGGTACCGATAAAATATACCAATTCATCTATATGTGATTAGTTTTTAAAAATTCCTAAGAATTCTCGGGAATACAAAATGTCAACACCGAGTGTAACATTGTACAATGAAAATTGCCGTATCAATCGTGCGTAGTCCGAACCAAATAAAATTCGTACCGACGCGGCGCTACGATTGATAACTTGAACGTGACATGTTTTATCAGTTTTGGGTAACGTGCGAATAACGTAAGTTTTGACCTCGGATTATCAGTTTATTCTCATTATGCATGAATAAATAGTTATAATATCGTAATAAAAACAGAATCTATGCTTTCAGTAAGCGTAAACTTTAGGATTGAAGGATTTAAATTATGAAAAAGTCGAAATTTTATGAAAATCCAATATTACCTTTTTGGATTGATTAGTAATATGAATAATTTCAAGTTCATTTATTAATTTTTTTCTTTGTTTTTTTTCAGACATACTAGAAATTTGTACAAAGGAGTAGAAATCATTTAATGCCGACGGAAGGAGAGGCACATCGAAGTACAACAGCAGAACTTGAAGAATTAAATGCAAAAAAACTACGCCAAGACTACATGAACATTATGCCGAATGGAAGTTCAAATGAGGTTTCTGCAATTTTCAAATTTTATAGGAAATAAGAAACTTAAGTTTTCTTTAATGGATATGAAATATAATAATTGTTCATGCTGCGTACTTGAATTTAATCATGATGAATAGAGTAAAATGATTAAGTTGCAAAAGGCTATTCTAATAATTAATTAGCTTGAACACAGCTATAATTCATGTCAAGATTAGGATTTAGAAAATTAAAGATATGAGTGAAAATAATTTCTAGTTCTTAGCATTTCCCTTGTTTACTTTAAATTGATTTCAGTTTCAGATATATTGCGAAAATGCTTTCAGTTGAGCTTTACAAGTTCTAAACTAATTAATTAAGGAACCAAACACATCAGTCATCCATGATTTCACTCAACTCGACTTAGATATATTGGTGGGATTTAGATTGAACATTGAATTGTATCTGGAATTTTGTTTATTACTTAAAATCCTTCCTAATTTGATGACCATGATATCAGTCAGTGGTGCTGTTGTGTAGTAGGTGGGTAGACTTATATCGATACTATTTGACGGGTTTTTGAGAACTCTTAGAGATGCAAAAGGTGCAGGAGGTAAATAGAAAAAGATAGAATCTGTGGATTAAATAAAAAACTTCATATCCTTACCTTACATGCAGCAGCAAGCATTGTTGTCGCTCTTCCAAGTTTCAGTGTTAGCAAAAAGCTTCAGCTGATGAATTCTTCATAAATGTGTTATTCAGTAGCAATTATAGTAAACTTACGACAATACTTTGCATGATCAATTTAGGATGGGGAAGCTTACAAATTGGATCGCCTTCAGAATCTTGTCAGTCGGATTTTCAGCGGTAAAAACAACATCTGTTTGAAATCTTTATTGGACTCAACTGATGGATCAACTTTTAATAATGATAGTATGTTTTGTTGTTACCACTATAGTGAATTAGGGTCAATAACTGATATCGATATTAATATTAATTGATATTAAGTTCGGCAGGTGGAAATAAGGCGGGTATTAACTTCGGACAGAAATTTATGTTGTAAAAAATTATAATGTTCGTGATGATTTTGAAAACAAAGCATTACTCGTTATATATTTACAGTCAATAACATTGTAAGTAATGTTTTCCTGTATGCAATAAGAGCGGCGATTTTGACATCTGCAAATTGAGGAACCGGAATGCTAATTTTTTTTTAAAAGAGTTTTACATTACTTTAGAGAAGAGTTTTTAGAGAAAAGCTTATATTTTCAGTTGATTTATCAGTCGTAATAGACGATATTTTCATGCGATCACTATGTAACATAGAGAAAAGCAAGTAAGTGCACTTGAATTGTTCGTATTAATGTATTTGAATTTTTCATTAAAACAAAGTGTTTAGAATAATTGAATATTCATGCTTAATTGTGATGTAACATTAACAATCCGTTTGTCAATTTGCAGCATACAGATTATGAGTACAGACAGAATGCTAGGAAAACAATTGGGTGAACCGCTGTTTGATTTGCCTCTAATTTTACCAGAAATGGCTCTACAGTATCTTATCACAATAAATGAAAAACTGACTACTGAAGGACAGAACCAGGTTTATTGCATAAAATGTCTAATCCTCATCGAAATTGACTATACTTAATTAAAAATGACCCGTACTTTCAAATTGTAAGTCATTAAAATGAATCAGTAGATGAAGATAAATCTTAAAAATGAATTATGAATTATGCAACAAAGAGGAATTAAAAGATGAAATTTGAAATGCAGTTTTTGATGGATTACGAGCAATCAGTGATTCCAGTTATCCAGAAAAGACTTTTTGTGCAGACATCTTTTCTTCTTCGTGGCTTCTATGGTGAGAAGTAAGTTATTTTATTTTTATTCATGTACATACTGCTTATTTATATGGGAATGTCTTCATTTTTATCAATTTTTCTTGTTTCTTCAACAGATAAGGATAGATTCGGATATTAGTTTTAAATTAAAATTTCAAAATGTCCATTCTGTTGCAGATTTACAGCAGAAGACATGATAGCAGTCTTTGTTCGAATGTTTTATCAGCAACAAATACCTGAAGCTTTTGCTTGCAATTTGATAAATTATTGTACGAATGAAGAAATGACGGACCATAGAGTACTTGCTGAAGTTTGTTTCCGCTTCAATCTTATATTTCGGGATTTTCAGTATATATTTAGATTTGATGCTATGGGCATTGTAGATTTACAGACAAAAATGTCTATCGTGTATCATGTATAACATGTAATACTTGTGGATAGAAATATAAGTCACAACTGCATCTTACACTACATCCGAACATATGATAGATGATCTCGAAACTTGAGGAATATATTTGTGAAAATTTCAGGAGTAATCTGGGACCATTAAATTTGGAGCAAATCTGATTTCATTTCAAAAACTGTTTCAGATTTTTAATCCCATTTTGGATTGTGCTCAAAAGTCGATGTGTTTCCAACAGATGTCAAATAAGTGCAACAGAGAAGTCGCTGTTTATCCATATTCTCTGCTGAAGTTTCTTGTAAGCGTCAAAACTTCATCTAATAAGAGACCTATTGCGGATTTGGTTAGTTCATTACATCTTGCATTTTAGCCTTATTGAATCTTAATTATATATAAGTTGCTTTAAATCTGAACTTATTATAGTCCAAGTCAGTTCGGTTAAATCCAAACAATATGATCGATTTAATTAAGTCAACTATTACCGAGAACTAAATATTATCAGTTCTTAGTGATTTTTTTATGTATTGCAGCTGGTTTCACGAGTAGATTTCATATCGAAAGTACATACCATTCTCGAAGGTCATGATTTCGCGAGACTATGTTATTTGGGACCATTCTTCGAATATAGCACAGCTCCTGCTGATAATGGAAGTGTAAGAATAAACTTTGGATTCGCTAGTATAAATTGATGAAGCATTTGTATTTATCTCGTTTCAGCTATCTATTTATATGCCATTTTTCGACTGCTCTCAACTTCCGGAAGACGACCAAAAACCGCTGTTGTATAATGTTTACCAAAATGATTTAACGCTTGTTAGGGTATGTTTTTGAGCCTTATATTACGAATGATTTTTTTTGTTTGTTTGTTTATTTTAAAACTCATCCTCCACTCCAACGGGATAGACAAAGCGGCTGGAGCGAAAATTGCAAAATAAATCATTCAGAAATTTGAGACAGAGATGTTAACAGCGGATTAATATGCTGATAATTAGCTCATGATATCCTAAAATGCTCATGCGAAGTAAAGTTAAGAGAAGAAAGCTTTCAAATTCAACATTCGTACTGATAACAAGTTTTTAGGAGAATAGTTTGAACAGTTGGAAATAATTGAAATTGATTCCATTTTAGCGCCACTTGCATCAAATATTACATCAACTATTAGCAAATATTTCGAGCCGTAGCAGAACGTTGGATTTTATAGCTCGCGTGTTATCAGTCAATATCAAAAGGCGACAGATGAATGTAAGTTTTGTTTATAGTATGAAATTGTACGTTTACTTTTTTTATAATCAATTTACGGATCGAACACATCATCTTGATAGTTAATTTAATTTCATTTAGAAAGCTGAAATATTTTTTCACACCCGTCAACTATTCCAATTATTCTGATGAAAAGCTAGCTGTATTAAAAGAATTTATGCCTGAAATTTTTATTTTTGTACTAATAATTTCAGCCGGATCATTCGAAATTATCATCAGATGGTTTTATGTTGAATTTCTTTGATGTAATGCTTAGTTTGGCTGAGAAAGTGACATTTGATAAGGTATTTTTGCTCTTTTTACTCTGAATTGTAAGTTTAGGGTTTATTTATATTCTTCACCTATTTTTCTAATTCTTAAGGTCAACACTTATTATATATTCCATCCGAGATGCAGAATTGATTTTTCGGATGAAACACGATTGAAATTGGATTTAGAACAAGCGCGAACCTTCGCAAGAACGATAGGTACCTTATTTCAAATTCTGTTCCGAGGACGTTCTGTCAAATATGCACGCGGGTGCTCTAGTTTTCTAGCCATTATTATACATAACATATATTGAAGGATTAATGCTACATTGGATCAACATTAAACACGTTTATCTTTCATATTTTAAAGTATCAGTAGGACTACAGATAAACTGATGGAGGTTATGAATTGCTTATTTTTAAAAGAATATTTTCCGTCATTTTTAGACACTAATTTCGAAATCAAATTTCCCACAGAATGTTTCTTCCTGACGGTACAGGCACAACATCTATCACTGTCAGCTGCAATTGGGCAACTAAAATATTTGAAAAGAAATTTACATGAAATCGAAATTGGTTTAACGGAACTTAAAATACAGTTACGCAGATTATTGGCTCTACAAATAAGAGAAAAGGCAATGATTGAAGCAAAGCTGGAGCGCGCCAATATGTTTCGTACCGTACGTTTTCACTCCCTGAATTTGAATTTGATGCTGTGTAATACTTGGTATTTGAAAGGTCAAACAGAAAACGATAAAAAAACGGCATTTTGCTGAAGTTACTTGAAAAAATTTGGCAGCTTCCTAATAATTTGCATGTATTAATTAACAATTTTGTTCGATTTAATTCTTAAGAAGAGCCACGATCTTAAGGTATGTTCAAATTGCCCTTCATATGGCCTCATATAAATACGGAAGAAAATCCACGAATTTTTCGAACATTTTCAAGTTCAAATTGTGAAGCCTATTCATTACTTTGCAGAGACTCATTCGCAGCATTATGTGTTTAGAAGCGGCTTTATACGATCCTGTATTTCTCCATCGAGCTTTGGAATTCTGCAGTCGTCAGCTTACGTTCATCATCAACATTATAAATCCTAATTTGTTGGTGATCCGAAATTATTGAAAGTTTCGCTGTGAAACATTTTCTTTTGCTCGTTTTTCAGTTTCCTCATAATGGGCAGAAATGCGTGAATGTTCTCGAATCCATTCTTATCTTTTTTCAGTATTAACGATGGTCTACTTCCGCCCGTAGCACCAAATTTGTTTGGAGCTATGCCAGAGTTCTTTTTGGAAAACGCTCTTGACTTCATTATTTTTCTACTAAAGTTAGTGAAGTTATCTTTGAAATCATTCAGCTCAGTATTACGTTTTGATCGGATAGAATCATTTGCATAATTTATAAGTGAAAGGAAAATATGGCATAATGTTCTGATTAATATTCCAGGAATAATCCGGTTATACTTCTCGAAAGTCGTTTAGATTTGCCCCAACAACTACTTATATTTATTTGCAGCACTCATTATTTTAACAACAAATTTCTTGCAGCAAAGGTTTTATTAGTCTTTATTCATGCAATATTATAAAACAAATTTTATTCCAGAGCTTGAAGATGTTTATTAATGTCTAACATGCGTAAAAGAGACAGAGATCTAGTTTAGCTGTATTTAGGAATGAAAATTCGAATTTATTTTCTCGGAATAAATTATTTAAGATTAAAGTTGCGGTCAGATTTATAGGAAAGAAAATAATTTTTCAGCTCTTCTAGATTATAATTTATGTACGTGTTAAAGTTGACAATCAGAATTGCGGGCATTTCGATGCGGTTTGCATCGAATCTCATGAAATAAAATCGATTCTGTTATATTTGAAATTCGAAAGATCTTACCGATTGAGAAATCTATAAATGAGAGAAAATTTTAGATAGTGGAAGTTCTGTTCATGGTCTGTCCTGCAATTTTACCTGCTGCATATCAGTTTCATCTTGCTGTTATCAATTCTCCATTGGCCATTGATCGACTCTTTCCTAGCCTTGTCAAATTCTATGCAGGTATTGTAGAAATTTCATTTCGTTTTTCTTGATTTTTAATTTAATTCATTTCAAATGGTCTTAGATGTGGAGTCAACTGGAGCAAGCACAGAATTCTACGATAAATTTAATATCAGACGGTCGATTCAAGTGATATTTCGCTCTCTTTGGGAAAGTACAATCTACAGAAGTAATATTACTTCTTATGCAAGGTCGATTTTTCCACCCATTATTGTAGAAAATTTGCTGAATAAATTCGGAGATTCTAGTTTAATAGATATAAAACGAAGAAACTTTTTTAATTTAAATTGAATACCTCTTGATTGCAATCAAGATGTTGAGTATGGAAAGTTAGCTAGCATATCGTATGCATTCATCGGATTTCAGGGAATGCTCACCTGATTTCATTCGTTTTGTCAATATGGTTATTAACGATGCAACCTATTTATTGGACGAATCATTGCTAGCATTGAAAAAAATACATGACATTGAAACACTGAAGGAAAGTAGTGAATGGTCCAATCTCGGAGAGGAAGAGCGTCAAATGAAAGAAGACGCATTGCTGGAAGCAAAGCGAGGGGTGCGGAATTGGTTAATACTTGGACGTGATACATTGGATCTTTTTACATATTTAACTGCTGATGCGCCTGAACCATTCTATGAGCCGGTTTGATTTTAAAATACATTTATTATTGAATGAGAAGTGCAAAACTGATTGCTGGAATCATGCATATGGTAATGCCATTGATTAATCGTTAATCATTGTGTAACTTTTTCGTTTTGATTAATCGTTTGTAACTCTTTCATTTTCTGAACCTTTGATAACTGTTCTATGATTAATATTTTAGCATTTTGAATTGATTCAAATTGTTCAGATTTTGCAGATTTACTAAATTTTTATTTGTAATGGAGTTTCAGTTATTGGGGGAACGGTTGGCTTCGATGTTGGATTATAATGTATCGCAGTTATGTGGCCCAAAATGTACAGAACTTAAAGTACGTGACGCAGTACGTCGGTTTATGTGGGAGCCACGAGCTTTACTGCAGCAAATAGTAAATGTGTACTTGAATTTGTCCTCAGAGAAATTTGCAGAATGCATTGCTAATGATGAGGTAATCCTTGAATAAAACCATCTGTTTTTTAATTATCCACTTCATTATCTTATGATTCGAAAATTTGCACGTCTTAAAGAGAGTCATGATTTCAGGTATTCATTTCCCTTTCATCTAATTAGGTGAATAGATTATATTTATAAAGATATTTCTATTCATAGCTTAAGCAAGGAGTTGCAGCGTTCGTATTCTCCTGATGTCTTTTCAATGGTGCTTTCACGTTTAACGGCTAATAACATTGTACCTATAAATGAAATTGAACTTTTGAAAAATCTTGCCGATATGACACATCGAATCTGGAAGCAGAAAGCTCAAAATGAAGAAGATTTCGGGGATGATGTTCCAGATGATTTCAGAGGTTATTTGTTTTGCAAATTATAGTATGATAATTTTTTTATTTTTGTTACACGCATCTATTGAACGTCAGCGTTATATCTTTTTTATTATTGAAATATAGCAGTGCATTTTCTGGTTACTTAAAAATTTTTTACGCATGTTTTTCTTTGCATAAATACAGCTTTGTCAATTTACACTTTTTCAACGTTGTAGTCTAGAATCGGTTTTTTTGGTTCAATTAGAATGTTGTATTTTCCATCTTGTCATATTCTAATTGTAGATCCAGTAATGAATACACTGATGACGGATCCTGTAATCCTTCCATCAGGACATACAATGGATCGGAAACATATTATGCGTCATTTGCTCAGCTCTCAAACGGATCCATTTACTCGGCAACCCCTGAGCGAAACTCAACTTGTCTCTGGTAATTCTGTTCATCTCATTTTTTTGACATCAGTTTCCTTAATTATCTCGAAAAACGCACGCGATTATTAAGATTAAAGGAGGTATACTTCTGATATTGAACATTTCTAAATTGGTCCATACTGTCCGTATTAACTATCTCCGCCATTCTCCAGTATGGATTTTAAAAGATCGTATTCCTAAAATATGGATTTTCCAGATGTCGCTTTAAGAACGAAAATCCGAGCATGGATAAAGGAAAAGTTGGCGTCAAAATCGAAATTAAATGTTCAAACTTAAATCTCAGTAACCTATTAACAGACAATAATGTGTATCCGAGAAGTGCTTTCAATTTGTGTTTCTGTTAATGTTTTGAAATTTCTAAAGTTTCTTTCTAAATTTGTTAATACATTTTTCTGAATTCACTGTATATTCTTGACAATGTGGGCTGTGTTATATAGTGTCATGACTTTCTTCAATTTGATTTTTCTTGTGAAGTTTATCTGAACGACAATTAAGTAATAATAGTTTACTAGAAAATAATATGAAAAAGAGCTGGTAGAAGATGATCGGTTAGTTGAAGAATAAGTGATCTTATTTTATGATATGCCATTTAAAGCCTTTCTCTTCTATTTTTTTGTAAAGTGATTTTGATCAGAATATATGATTCTTTCTCAAAAAGGCAAACGGCAGAAGCCATAATTGCTTTTTTCGAAGGCATTAAATCATTTATCAGTGATTCTTCGTTCTTGCTACCATCACTTTGCTAGTTTTGTTTTCTTCCGGATTTTATAACAATACCTTTGTTAAATACGGATAATGAAAAAACCATGATAGATAGCATATTTCGAATGCCACTAAAATTCTTTTAAGATTTTAATTCCTTTCATGAACAAGACGTGTTTAATATATTTTAAACCATGTTCATTTTTATTTGTGTTTCATCAAACGTACAAAATCTTCGGCAGTATTTTTATAGTGAAATGAGTGTTTAGAGAGAAGTTTGCTTAATTAAAAAAATTCGTGCATCCGTTTTTAACTATGAATCAACTGCCTCATTCCCAAATTTCTGTTGTTAATAGGCGAAGAATTGATCTTATCGGTCTTACTAGGCACCCTGTACTTCTGCAGCATAATCTTGTGTGTCATGAAATCGTGTCTCCATTCATTATATTACGAATTTCTGTTCGATTTTTTCTTCCAAGTCTGTTAAGATCTTAAGATTTTGGGTTCAAAATGTATATTGAATCGTGATTTTGATGAAATGAGTTTTTTTTTTTTTTTTCGCAAAGTAACGATGTTGCGGATAATGGGATGAAATAATCTGTAAGTTATGAAAAGGAATAAGAACTTAAAGATAACGTGCTTTTCAAAATAAATAAAATTTTAGTCGAAGTGGATTAGGAAGATTGAGAAATTACGTTTATGTTTTATAATTCTAATCCCATGTAGAATCACCGATCGCCGTCATGACAAGAAATTTTTTGATTATTTTTTGCTGTTTCTTTTTCAATGGAAATTTCTCCCATCCAGTATATTATCCATCAAAATTAAATAATTCGATGTTTTTAAATATGCAAAATGCATCGAATCCTTTTCGATCAAGAATTTCCGATTATTTTGTAATCCGTAATTACGAAGGTCTTTACAGTTTCGCCGAAATTAATGCTGTAGAGAATTGGCACTTTTATTTTTGGTTAGTAAAGTGGGTTGTCGATTTTAATCCGCAATTTGAAAGAGGTAGGAGTAATAGATCTATTTCAAATGTCAATTGGTTTTAATTGTTTTCTTTAATGAATTTATATCAGGATTGCTAGTGTCGTTTTTGGAATTCCTGTTTAAGAATCAATATAATTCTGTTTTTCAAACGTAACTTCTTTTTCACGTTAAGTTCCTTTAAAGCAGTGACCGATTTTTGAGTTTTGCAAAAATGTTTCAAGTGAAATTTAAGTGCGAATTTCAATATCGGAAAGACATTGATAATCAATTTTACATGATAGCAGATCTATATGTAAATGAAACTATCCAATTATTCAATACAGTATGTGCATATGATTGGTTCTAAATAAATTTATTAAATATAATATGTCATATTTAATTCTATAAATTTCCTTGATTAGATCACTGAAACAAAGTAAACGACATTCATAACGAAAATTATTCTATCAAATACTTAACATCCAACCAATTATTAGCTAACAAGTTTACTTTTATTACATCAAAATAGCCGTTTAATTTATAATTTATTTTCTATATAAGAAAATTGAAAATTATAATATGCATAAATTTTATAAAGACTTCTTAATTAATTTTACGTCATCAAACCTTCATAATGAGAATTCATGTGAATTGGATTGTACTTTTTCACAATGTTCATTCATTTCTCTCATATGCCATCTTTGTGACAGATGCAATCCCTCCGACTTTCATTTTCGCTATAATTATTTTGATGGAATGATAGTAAACATACAAGTTCTCCTGTTGTTTCAGTGATTTGGGTGATAAGAAAACTTTGATAATTTTATCATTGTGATATTATCTATTATCAGTTTTGCATCGTAGAAATTAATCACTTTGCCTTTTACCAATTTGATGTTTCATTTACTGAGAAGTAGTGGAAGCAGTGATAAATGTATGTATGAATGGAAGTGCAAAAGAGACGCTCTTTAGTTTTATTTCTTGAACCGATTGACCTTCACACCTTCACAATTTTGATTGCTGATAGAGAAAAATATTGATGTCAGCATAGTTAGGAGAAGTACACGTCATTTTGAATCATTTGATACCGTTTTATTTTTATGTTATATCTGTTCACCTTTAGTCTTCTTATATTTTGTCAGATTTATTTATTTCAGTCTCCTGTGTTTCTCATTTACGTTTTTTTAGCTTTAATAATCAGTCAGCTAACAGGATTTTGTATGTATTGCTCTTTTTTTTATTATAGAAATATTGCTCTTTGATGTTCAATACGTTCATATTTCATCAAAATTCATAACAAAATTTCCTTCTTTTTTCTACTCTCTATTAAAAAGTAATGTGTGCTTTAGTGAGTGTGAGTGCATATTCACTAAAGTTACTGATGCTTCTCATTCTGATAAACAGTAGTTTCTTCAAGGTGTGAGTTGCTTAGAAAAAAAACTTTGCATGTCTTCACAAATGCTTCGAATGGTAGAAAAATAATGACGGTGTGGGCTCAAGACCAAGAACATATTTCCACAAGTGTTTCCTGAAAATAAAATTTGTGAAATATCTCATTTAATAAAAATTAATTTAGATGAGACATTATCATCCATATTTCTTACTTCCATGAATTTTCTTGAACGCACAGCATTTGAAATTATAATGTGCGCTAAATAAGCCCTGGATTATCACTGTTATCTTTTCATTGCATTTGAAACTAAACTTCCTCGTAGAATGTTTTTTCGTATTGGTGTTAGAGAAAAAAATTTCCTGTATTATTCTGGTTACACTATATTTACGTATTTACTTATTCACAAATGGAATGAAGTTAACAATTATGTTGTTTATAAATTTGTAATTTAATAGAATTACCTCGAAATTATCAAACCTAAGTACTAATGAGTACAGTACATATTAAATTTTGCAACTTGATATCTGGTAACCTCATTATTTCTTTTATGCCCTTATGTAAAAAAATAAAAAAAAAAGATATTTCTCGGAACTAGATTTTGATTCCTGTAAAGGTTTATTCATTGTAATTCATTTTATAGATGATATTTTGGTATGTAATATATCATCTATTCTCCATTTCTTTACTTTTAAATTGCAGAAAAATATTGTCTTAACGACTACTTTCATATAATTGTTAATTAAACTTAAATTCATCGTGAAATTCTTTTCGAGAAAATTAAATACTTGTTTCTTTTTCAGTTGTAGAAAGGAAAACGTAGATACAATTTAATGTACTTATCTTCTTTGATTATTTGAAACTGTTGCTTTTTGTTTCTGTTTTTTTCCACTTTTCTCTTCAATGTTTTTATCATAGAGCATCACGTATTCAATTTTCTATCATTTCGTTAAAATTGATGCTTGACAGCTGTTCATTTTCCTTTTTTTTTAAAAGAAATATACAAAAAAGCAGTTTTCCTTCCTAACTGATGCTAACTTAAAGAGAAATACTTTCTCCAGAATGGAAAAATACTTTTTCCATCTAAAATCATTTGATATTACAGAATATGATTCATGAATTCATCAATCTTTCCTTTTATATTTATTTATGCATCATATATTTCTTCACATTCTTCTGCATCATTTATTGATCTTATCATATGATATTTATTATTTATCATTCAAATAATTGCATTATCAAGTTTTTTGAATAAATTAAATAAACGAGAATTAAATAAACTTCAAATATTTTAACCAAATTGATATTGGAAATAGGAAGTGTACGCTTTTTCCATATAATAATATAAATTTTTTGTCATATATCTTGAACTTTTTTACAGTGTGGGAAGTCAACTTGGCCTGTTAATCATGATTAACGTTCTTTCCAATGTAATCAAGGCATCTAAGGTAAGAATTGATCGACAAACTTTTCTTCTTTTTTTCATGCGAACTTCAAAATTTAGAAAGAAAATATTTTAACGATTTTGAATTATTTCTTTTGATATCTATCGTTCAGAAATCACACATTCTAGATGATGCCTTTCATTCATTGTTTCGGTTGCATTATTTTCAGGTGTTCGTACAACAACAACCTTTGGTAGCATTTTCGATTCGTTTCGCTAGCAATGAAGCATCTTTTCAAACGAAACCGTACAAATTACATCGATTAGAATCTGGTCCATCAACGAATGTTTCTATTTCAAGGGATGATGCTTTAGATTACTATCGTAAAATGATGGTTAGTTTTGCTTGACGCCTCCATGTAATATTACTTTTGATTTATCTGTCCTATATACTTACTTAGATGATGTCCAACTTATTTACTAATTTCTAATTTCACAAAAATTGACTAATTCTTTCTAGGAGCAGTGTATTATAGGTAGTTAGGCGAATGGAAACGGCGGCGGGAAATCTTTACAAAGAGAGACTAGTCCGTGGTTTCTGCCATTTATATGCAGGACAGGTGATAAATTTCATGTATTTCGTGTCTTTTTCATACAATCGTTAAAATGTGTGTCTGTAAAATTAATTTTTGAACAATTTTATAACAAATATTATAAATATAAATCGTAAAATTATATAAAATTATTGTGGGTCATCGTTTTTCTTTTATGCTCCAAGACTTTACGTTTCTTTTATTCAGTTTTGTTAAGAAGTTGCTTAGAACTAATGCATTTCTTCATTAGGAAGCAATCGCAGTTGGACTATGTGCAGCAAAAGATAATGAAGATTTTATAATCACTTCTTACCGTTGCCATGCGTTCACCTATTTAACTGGATCAAGTGTCGCGAAAATTTTGTCGGAATTAACAGGTTAGTAATGGGAGTAGTGTATATACGTACAATTTTTAAATAGACTTTTTGTGAATATTACATATGGAAAAGTACTATACGAATTGAGGTACAATGAATTAAATGTTCTTCACATATTTATCATTTTTTAGGTCGACGTTCTGGTAATGTGTACGGTAAAGGTGGCTCGATGCATATGTATAACAAAAATTTCTTTGGCGGTAATGGCATTGTTGGTGCACAACAAGCACTTGGCGCTGGCCTAGCATTTGCTCTTAAATATAATAAGAAAAAAAATGTTTCATATACTTTGTTTGGTGATGGTGCTGCAAATCAGGGACAACTGTATGAAGGTTCACTTTCCTTTCGTGATCTTTACAAATTCATTGCTGTATGATGAGAGTTTATTCTTAAGAAACAAATTTATCAGATTTATATTGTATAGTTATTTAATTATTAAATTGTTATAAGAAAAGTGGTATATAAAATAATTCTGCAGTTATAAAGTATATAAATATTCTTAAAGAGAAGCTGCTAGAGAAAGTGGATTTATTCAAGTCGTTTAAGCGAAATGCGATAATCTCAGACAAAATGTTTTTTTTAGCTATTAATATGTGCGCTTTATGGGATCTGCCATGCATATTTATCTGTGAAAACAATGGATATGGTATGGGTACGCCAACTGATCGTTCATCTGCTGTTACAGATTACTACACACGTGGTGATTATATACCAGGTGTTTGGGTAAGTTTAATAACGGCTATCATTGAAGAAGGTAATCTGCAGGTAAGCAGTTATTTTGGAATAATTTTAGGCTGATGGTATGGATGTTCTTGCTGTAAGAGAAACAATTCGATGGTCAAGGGAATACTGCAATACTGGAAAGGGTCCTCTTATGCTAGAATTTGCTACCTATCGATATTCTGGTCATTCTATGTCCGATCCGGGGACAAGGTTAATCTGTTTCGGAAATTTTCGAAGTTTTAGAAACGAAACAGAAGATAAAACTAAAAGTATTTTAGTTATCGAACTCGAGATGAAGTACAGCAAATGCGCAAATCTCGTGACCCAATCACAGGTTTCAAAGATAGGGTCATTGCTGCCGGATTGGTTTCCGAGGAAGAATTAAAAGAAATCGATAAAGAAGTCAGGAAAGAGGTTCTTCCTAGCTTTCATATTTGAAAGACTGAATCGCGTAGTGTTTGATAAAAAGTTGTTTTTTCCAAGTCTTTGAAACTTCATCACTAACAAAAGTGAAAAAATGCTCTGCTTTGAGGTTTTTTTGAATATTACTACAAAGTTTTTTCAAAACAAACCTGTATGTTAGTTTATCAAAACATTGCGCTCGATCTCTTTTTCACGGTTGGATTGTTAATTATTATCTCTGTTGTGTGTGGGATAACGATATTGAGTTTTTTTTTCTGTTCAAAAACTTGAAATAAACAGATAGGTAAATTTACTTAAGTTTAGTAGTAACATTAATTCATTTCGTTAAATTTGAACATTTTTATCATTATTATTTCAGATTGATGAAGCCATAAATGTTGCTAGAACTGAACCTCCACTTCCACCCGAATCTCTTTATTGCGATATATATCACAATACACCTCCTCAGTACGTACGCGGTGTTACACTGGATGAAAGTACCTTACAGAAACATTGCAGAACCGAAGATTTATTAAAATCATTAGGATTGAGCGCTTGATGATAACAATGTTTACTTTTGTGTTTTGTAAACCGCAAATTCGTAATTTAATTTAGCTTCTTAAAAATTATTTATGAACATGATATTTCATTATTATTGACAACTATTTTTACTTCTTCAACCGTGCTCTCTCTCATTTTTTATCGACGTGTTGGATTTTTTTTTCTTTTTGCATACTCAAAGTAATCTTTTGGAATCAGATAGAAATTTACAAAAAATCTGTAATCATTGATAAAAAATTATTCAAGAAATGAAAAAAAGCCGAGATGGAACTCGTAATGAATGGAATCGAAGAGAGATTTATTTAGATATAAAATAAAAGGTAATAAATATAAAAGGACTAGTTAAGTGTTATGCGCTCAGCATCAAACTCAATTTTTCTAACTCAGGAAAAATGCATTAAAAGGATCAGAATATCTTGCTATGATCAGACATTAAATTTATCACGTGATAAGTTGACAGTTGTATTTTGAGCAAGGAAGATATTTTCTTGTAAATTCAAGAAAGACCGAGTCATCAATTTTAGGAAATATTTAGTGTGAAGAAAAAAATATTCCTGAAACGGATGATTTCTATTATTCCATGAGATGATGAAATGAAGCATATTATCGTTGAAAATTTATCTGTTTCTATGGATTTTAGAATGGAGAAATTCCCAAGAGGTTAAATATAGCCATTTTTTGAAGGTTTTTTCTCCTATTCCCTTCCTAAAAAGGAAACTAAAGAAGTAAAAAAATAGCAATTGGACATTATTGAGGAAGTGAAATCATCGTTGTCGATAAGCATTTTTATTTGGTGTATTTTGGGGGAAGAGAAATAGAAAGACTATAAAATAATACAAATAGTGATCGGTCGATCATTCTTTTGAAGATTAAAATAAGCTTAAACTCGAATTTCGAGGCTTTTCGTGTTAACTAAAATAGCAACTTGAATTAATCGATCTCCAATATCAACCAGAATCAATCACTACATGCAATTACTTATAATCTTATTGATCGACAAGCATGATCGATTGTTTCCTTTTATCAATTAAGAATAAACAATAGGAATAAATTTATCGAATTTCAGAAATGATTTATGACGACAACAACTAATATTTTTGAATGATTGTATGATGAAATAGTTCATAACAGAATAAGCATCATACTACTCGAAATTTACAAGTTTATTGTATCATCAGATTTAAGTTAATTATGCAAATTTTTATTTTTCTTTCAATTTTACCAAGGTTCATAAATGATAGAGATGTTATGTTATGATGATAAAGGGGTTGTATATCGTTTGAATACATTCTAAAGCTCTTCGATAAGATATGCTCATCGCTTTGTCAATTATCAAGGTTATCAATTCTTTTTATCAATTGCCAGGAATATCAATCCTTATCATCTACCTGCTAGATTTTTTCAAAAAAAATCAAGAAAAATATGGTAAAGTTATCGTCCAGTAATCATTTTATAAATTCGAAAATCTAAATCTGAATTAAATTTTTAACGAATTTGAAAAATTTAATAACATTTGTTACTATATTAGATATTTCCCACTTTACGATGTCAATGGTTCACCGTTCGATCACTTCGACGTGTAAGCGAAGCATCATTTCCAATAAAATCTTTTAAATTACACCGATTAAATACCGGTCCATCAATAAAAGCTACGCTTAACAAATCAGATGCTCTGGAAATGTATAGGAAAATGCAGGTGATTATTTTGTCTTTAATTAGACAATTCGAACATTATCAATAACGATAACTTCAATTAACTTTCTGTTAGATGGCTATCAGAAATTATGTCTGGTTAATCAGTAGGAGAATATTTCTTAAAAATTTTCTCTTTTCATCTTTTGACAATTTATGTTGGAAGATGAAAGTTTTTTATCATCTTTCAATTTTATCACTTATTATCATCTTTATTTCTCTATAAATTTATTCATGAAAATAATAATATTTATATCTTACATAATAATTTATCTTCATCAAAAAAAACATAAAATATTTCTAAATCCACTAATGTTTTATATTTTACCTTTTCATTTTACTTTCTAAATATTTTATTTTAAAAATTTAGGTAATTCGAAAAATTGAACAAGCATCAAATTTATTATATAAGGATCGAAAAATTCGTGGTTTTTGCCATCTTTATGCTGGACAGGTTAGAAATTTACTGCGTTTTGATTATTTGAAATAACACTTTCTAATATAATACTTTGATTGATTGATCAATTTGAAAATAATACTGTGTTCTTAATTAATTATTTTCAACTTCCATACTATTAATTATTCCGTTGATGGAATGCTGATGGTAATTATAGACTGTTAGTGTTTTAGGAAGCTTGCGCAATCGGACTTTATGCTGCAAAAGATCCGGAAGATTCCGTTATTACTTCTTATCGCTGTCACGGATTTGCCTATCTGTTTAGGAATGCAAAGGAAGTTCTTTCAGAATTGCTTGGTTAATTTTCATTTGAAAGAAATTCATGCTATATACTAGTAACATGTCAATCTCATTTCATTCAAATTTATAACTCGAATGTAAACCAAATCATCAAAATGGTAATTATCATAGAAAATTTTGAATAACTGGTAGAAGATTACTATAAGCTACAAAAGATCTCTTTTTTTATTGAACGTTTCTGTTGTTTATTAGTAGAACTGTATTGCTATCATCATATTTTCTCAAATTAGCATAATATATTTTGGCTAAACTGAAATGCTTTTTTTCTAAATTAGCCAAAAATTTTCAGTATATTTATCATTTATTTGTACTTTAAAATTTAGGTCGCTCACATGGTAATGTTTACGGTAAAGGTGGTTCGATGCACATGTACGGTAGAAATTTCTACGGTGGTAATGGAATTGTTGGTGCACAGTTACCGCTTGGTGCTGGTATAGCTTTTGCAATGAAATATAAACGAAAGTCAAATATGTGTTTCACGTTGTACGGTGATGGTGCTGCAAATCGGGGACAATTGTTTGAAGGTAAATTTGATCTGATAAATTCGAAAAGTTTGATATAATTATAGAAAATTAAATCTTTCTAAAAAATATCGAAAAAATTCTATTTTTAGAGATTTTTTGAAAATTTTTTTGTTCAAAAAATTTTGGAAAATTCGTAAAATGAAATAAATAAATAAATAGTAAATTTGTAATTGTAATACTTGGGAATTCGAAAAATAACAGAAAAGCTTACTGAAATATTTGTACAGCTTTGAGAGAATTAATTATTTGAAATATTGATTGGTTTTAAGTTTTTTCGCATTATTCGACAACATATTCATTACACTATAATTGATAAAAAAAAGCGTAAAATCTTATGATATAAAAAATTACGTGGAGAGGAAACGTGAAATTGTGTAATACGTTTTATTTTTGTTATTGTAAATAATGTTTAAAATGTTTATGTTTTGAAGTAACGTCGGAAACGTCATTGCAAACATTATTGAGCAGAAGCTACAAAATAGTTTTACGTGATGTATATTACGTAAGATAAAATGAATTTGATTTGGTATAATTTTAGCAGCAAACATATGTGCGTTATGGCGTTTACCGTGTGTTTTTATTTGTGAAAATAATGGTTACAGTATGGGTACACCAATTTCACGTTCCTCTGCATCAACAGCTTACTATACACGTGGTGATTATATTCCTGGAATTTGGGTAAGATAATTTCTTACTCTAAAAAAAGTACAAAAAGAATAAATGATAATTTTTGTGATAAAAAAAAGAATCAGGTTAATGCGATGGATGTGCTTGCGGTACGAGAATCGATTAAGTTTGCTAGAAAATATTGCATAACTGATAATAAAGGTCCATTATTTATTGAATTTGCAACTTATCGTTTCTACGGTCATTCTGTTGCTGATCCAGGTACCAGGTGATTTAATTTATTTGTCGAAAATAATTTTCTTCCATCATTTCAAATCTAATCTCAAATTGTTTTTGCTTTATTTATAATTTTTGAATTTAATCATTGTGAAAAACTGTAGCTATCGTACACGTGAAGAAGTGGAGAATATTCGTAACACACGTGATCCAATTTTGCTACTGAGAAGTAGAATTCTTACATCAAATTTGGCTACAAATGATGAATTGAAATCAGTTGAAAAACAAGCAAAAGATGAGGTAATTCAAAAAAAAAACATGTAGCATTCTTTAAAAAAAAAATTTTTTGTAATTCGAGAAAATTCCATAAAAAAAATTCCTTCTTCTTCTCAGTCTAACATTACTCATACCATTTTAATGTTAATCGCATGAAGAAATGAATTAGCTAATATTAGCTTCCCTTTTTCGACTATTTTACAAGAAGTGTTCAATGGAAGATTCTGTTAGAAGTAATGATGAATTTTTGTTAGAAATTGAAAAGAATAGTTTCTGACAAAAAATTAATTTTTAACAAAAATTTTTAAGGGTAAGAAAGGTTGTTTTATTTTTGCACATTTTCACTCATTATTTGCAAGTGAAGTTATTGTTACAGCAAACTTAATAGCTGATAATATAAACGTTTTAGTAGCTGATAATGCAAAGTTTTTAATACTTATCTTGCAAACTTTTTAATAGCTGATCGATCATTTTAAGTGGTTATCTATTTTATTTGCCATAGAATTTTTAGGTAGATGAAGCAGTTAAATTTGCAACGAATGATCCAGTAATTTCCACCGATGCACTTCTTACCGATATCTATCACAACACACCACCGATAATTGTTCGTGGACGTACGATGGATGATATCAAAGTGCAGCCGTACACTCGAACAAGTGATATCATTTCGAATTAAAAAAAATTATCCAATTTTATTGAATCCAATCAATCATGATAAGTGAACTATAGATGGAAATCTTGATTTTAATTATTTTATTTCATATTCACTGAAATACGTTAATAGTAACATGAAATATTGAATTTTTAATTCGAAATTTCAAAATAAATTTAATTTAATTATCAGAATTTTCGTTATCACATATAATGTGTTTGGATGTAAGATTATCAAATGATAATTTTGCTTCTATTGAGAACTTCTTGTGGTTACGAAATGATCTCTTGAATATTTGATCATTAGATAAAACTGATAGGTTCGTTAGCTTGTTAGCATTCCATCAGCATTTTTTAAGTTAACAAATTATATTTAATAACTGGAAATGCTTTCATAAACAATATGATTATGTCAAATTTTATATCACTATTTTTTCAAAAAAAAAAAGCTTGAAATTCTTCAATTCAATTGGTCATCTAAATACTTTATCATCAGTCATTTTGTATTTTCACGAAGCATGAGACATGAAACTGAAATAGGTTTATCAAAAAATCTAAATACACAATTACGTAATTATGTACTGATAAATCGATTGGTTAACTTGGTAGTGAAATAATTTAAAATAGAATTCGAGAATGAAATTTTATTTAATAAAAAGTAATACGATATTGCATAGTATTTTATGATAATAAATGATAGATACTGTATGATAGAAAAATTATTATAGAAATCAAAATGTATTGACTAAACTTAAGAGCAATTATTAAAGATGAAAAAGCAAATTAATTTATTTTTAAAATTAATTTTTCCTTTCCCTCTCTTCCTTTTCTCTCCCCCTCTCTTTCTCTCTCTCTAATCATTTTGTTGTATTGTTTGTTTTGAAACTATTCTCCATGAATAATATCATGAAGATGTTGAAGCTAATTAGAAAATGATGAAGGAGCGTATCCGTTTTGCCTCAATCATCGATCAATTTGATTTGAAAAATATCGCATGGAATGAATAAAGGAGAATGGAAGAAAAGAAACTTGAAATTTTCATGAATATTTTAATTAGCTTAATCTATAAATCATTTGCCAAAGTAAACTTTCTAACAACACAACACTCCTCGATGAATGATTTCTTCTGGCTGCTTTCATCAGCTTAAAAAATGATTTCCCTTCATTTTTCTCACTTGTCTTCGTCAATCTTCTGAATTATCATTTAATTAGCTAATTGTTATATCAATTTTGATAATAAAATCTTACTGTTATTATATTTAACTATTATAATACTTGTTATCATTATCGTATTATCTACTATCATATTTAAACTATTATCTAAATATCATATAATACTTTTTATCATTATCGTATTATTTATTATCATGTCTTATAATAGTTTTATCATAACATTTAATTATCATATGTACCGCTATCATCATATTTAAAGTAAGAAAAAAAAAGGAAGAAAAATTCCTTCTCGCTATTAATTTCTTTATATAGCTTTTTCCGAATTTAAATATTTTCAATACAAAAAATGTTCACAAATCGATAAACTGTACTTACAAAATTATTTCAAATTATGAATTGTAATTGTAAATTTTAATTATTTCGATTTATCAAATAATTCGCAATCTTTCTGTTTGTTTAATCATGAAAAAAAAGTAAGAACGGAAAAGTTTTTATAGAATTTTAACTTTTTTTCCTTTCCAAAAAAGAAAGAAAGAAAGAAAAACGAGAAATAACAATTCTTAAAATTCATTTTTTCTTTTCTCTTCTCTCTTTGCAATTAGTAATGAAAGAGAAAATGATTGAAAGGAACGATCGGATCGGATCGGAACAGTTGAAATTTCCATTTCATTTCTTCTCACTGTCAAACTTTCATACTATTTCGATACGATCATTTGTTTAAATTCTCCGAATCTGCAGGTGAAAAAATTATCAGTGAGAACTGATAATGCAATAATAAAGTGATAGGTTTAACTGATAAATTTAATCCATCCATCAACTATGGAGGAATTAAATTGAGTAAAGAAATTAATTTCATTGCTACAAATAATTATTAATTTCTTTTTAATGGTTAACATTTGAAAATGAAAAGGAAAGAAAGTTTTTCTCTTCATTTTCTCGGCTTAAAGAAGTTTTATTACGAATCATTAATTTTAATTATTGTGCCAGGCAATTAGTTAATTATTATGGAAAACAAGTTACTGTAATATCATTGTATTACTGTAATATTTAAATTATAAAAATTATTAGATGGAAATCAAATTATAAAACGATTAATATCTTAAGTTAATATATTATATACATTCTCTCCCTCTCTACTTTTACCCGTTAGAAATACAATATATAAATGTTAATTTAGTTTTATGGAACACAATGTTGTAAAATGATTGTTATCTAACGTCATCAATATTTCAACATATTTCAATTAATTTCCATTTTCGATTAATTAACTAAACGTATGGCTTGAGTAATAAGTTAATTAAGCATGGAATATAGTGATATCATGATATCATATATTTAGTATGAGATACTGTATTAAAGTTTTGTCCAAGTGAAATGAATGAAAATGAAAACAAATAAATTTATATAATATAAGTGATATGGTACGAAATGATAGGTCACGTATTAATAGCGGATGAATGATAGGAGAATGAAATGATGATAAAATGATAATGAAATGATAGAAGATGAAATTGAGTGATAGAGAGATGAAGTGAAAGTCAAGAAATGATAGTGATGTAATAGTGAAGGATGACAAATGATATGGGATACATAATGATTGATAAAAGATAAGATGATAAGGCATAAAATGATAAGACTCTATCGTTTAAATAAAATTCACAGATAAATTGATCTTTCTATTTCCTTCGCTTCTCTTGACGTCCAAATTCAACATTTCATTCATTCAATTTCCGCCCAATCTAATGCTTTTCCTTTCTTTTCACAAATACGAAAATTATTTCCAAAAAAAAGAAATGATTTTTTGCTATAAAATTAAATTAAAATGAATAAACAATAAAATTATCTTTCTTATCTAAAATCATCTTTTTCCACAAATTATATCTGTGAACAAATTGAAGTAAATAATTTCGAATATCATCATAATTTAATTATTAATTTAACCGAAGTAACGCTAATTTTATTATTTTATTATTAGCATAACATATAAAAAAATATATGGAAATTATATATTTAGGAAGTAGAAATTGATTAATTGAAATTAATTTAAATTTTACTAAAAATCAAATTCATTAAATTAGAATACTTTTTTTATTTTTGCAAAAATTTCATTGCTTTAAATTTTTGAAATGAAGAAAAGAGTGATTTCTGATATTCAATTATGAAATTATGAATATTCGCTTTCTACCCATTCTATTACTTTTCCTTTCTTTCTTTTACAATTTTCATTTGATTAAAATTTTTTTTGCTATTTCATATATAACTTAAAATTCTATATTTTTCATGATTTTTTTAAAAATTATCAAAAAGTAATTTTTATATATAATTTTTGAGAATTTCAAGAAAATTTATTATGCGTAATAAAATCAAACGGTATGAAATGAAATTAATAAATATCGGAACTTTTCATTTTATTTTGCATTTTGTGAAATTTTCAATGATTTCAATTTCAATGATTGAAAGAAAATTTTTATTAAATTAAAATTCCATTTTAAGGATAAGTTGAAAGATTCCATATAATAAATCGTTTATTAGGGTTTTCAAAATTGAATTTCTTAATAAAAATCTATTTGAATTTGAATAAATCAGTCATAATTAACTTCAGGAGGTAATTTCAGGAGGTTCAAAGATATTCTTCTAATATTAATATCGATCGATTCGATCTAGTGTGATTTATTTAAATTATTGGATTTTTACTTTTGGCACTATATGAATTATTATAATTTTATTGTATCAGTTTACCGAGACAGCCAACTGTACAAATAATCAGATAAATTTAAATTTGATATCGGATAAGTTTACTTAACTGACTGGTATAATTTCTTTAATATTTATAATACTATTTTTTTTAATCATTTAACACTTCACTGACTAGTTATCAGTTAAACTTTAAATTACTCTCTCATTTTTACAATTTAATATTTTTTCGTAATTTAAGATTTCTAATTTTTGATTATTTATATGAAATTACTGCATAATGAAAACGATATTCTTAATGATAATTATATCTTTCTTCTTTCCTTCTTTTCGATCTAATATCAGTGATATTAGATTTTTATCAGTGATAAAAAGAATGCGCTAATAGATATATTATCAATTTGAAAAAATAGGATTCATAAGGTCTCAATACTATGACGAAATTTTTTTACTGTTCATTGATAAGGATATTAAATGATAAGTTGAAGTGCGACACATATTACTCTTATAGTAATCTTTGAGCTTATTTGCTCAACAATACAATAAACTTGATGGGTTTCATTTACCATTACAGAATAAAATAGATTAATTGTCAAATAATATACACAAATAAATTCAATAACTCTCTGTTTACTTATCATGCAACGATTTCACGGATTTCATTTACTATTTCAATAAGTGAACAAATATAAACAAATAATAACTCGCATTATTTGCAACAAATCTAGGATGAGAATGATTATTCATTTTCTTATTGTAAGAGAATTAATTAAAAATTCTTTATGTATCATTTTTTTCTTTTCTTTCTCCCGAAGTATTTGCTAATATTTTTATTGTTTCACTTTTTTCAAACAGGAAGAATTTTTGATCTAGTAATTTTCATAACAAATGAAAGGTAGCGATAGAGAGAGAGAAAGAGAGAGAGAGAGATGAAGAAAGTAAAAAAAGAAAGGTAATTTTTTTCGCAAAATCTTAAATGTTTGAAAGGAAATTAAACGTAATTGTATGTGCGTGTGAATGTTTCTTTCAATCCAGAAATTCAAGAAGAGAATTTCTGGACTGAAAGAAATGAAAATGAAGTCAAGTAGTTGGAAAGGTCATAGAAAATATGAACTTTTTTTCCTCTTATCATTTATTCAAAAAACGAAACAAAAAAAAACACAACAAAAAATTATAACATTTTATTTTATAGGTCATTTAATCGAATCGAGAATTATTGCTGATATGTTATTCATTTGCTGTTTTTGTTTTCATTGTTTATCGTTATTATTTGTCAGTTAAGCTATTATCACAGCTTTCTGTTATCAGTAAAATAATAAACAATTTTTTCCCCTTATCATTTATCTAAAAAAGAATGACAAAAAATTTTATTTTATAGATCATTTAGTAGAATCGAGAGTTATTGCTGGTAATTATTTATTGTTATCATTTGTTAATCATGCTACTATCATAGCTTTCTCTTATCAGTAAAATAATTAACAACCATTAGGTTAAGAAAAAATACAAAAGATGATTTATTAGTTTTATTTAATACTACTAATTCTTCCTCTCTCTCTCTCTCTCTCTATAATTTGTAAATTCACACAAATATTAATAGAAATAAAAAAGTACTTGGATATTTAAATGTGAGAAGAATTATTTTCCTTCGCATAATTTTTAAAAATTTCCAATTTATTAATGCTACAAAAAATAAAGATGTGTAATCATTAACTTTGATTGTTAAATTATAACTATCTTCGTTAGAATATTTTATAGCATCCTATTTTCTTCTAATCATTTCATACCTTTTCTTTTAATAATTTCCAAGTTTTATTTCATCTTGAATTTAAATTTGAATTAAATAAATACCTTTCAAGATAAAATTGGAATAAGCTAATAGTTGATGGATTTTTCTGATCATATCTATCAAGAACTGTAATATTATAATTTTTTAACAAATGGATTTAATAGAAAATATTGATTATCTAAAATTTGAAAAAAATTTCGATAAATTTTTCTATAATTATGTTTAATTTGTATTGATATTATTAAATACTGCGGTTGTTCTAATAGACTTTTTCAAACTTTACTTTCATTCATACAGTTTAAACTTTTTTCAACATTTCAATGTTTAATATCATTTAATTTAGTATAATTTCAATATCTCAATATGATTAATTGAAAATTTAATTTTTTTGTCTAAAAAGATTTAATTCGTGTAAAAACATACCATAGCTAATTGCAAAACTATACGTTTGTAAAAATTCTTGATGAATTAATTTATATTCTATTTGTTTTTGCTATCCACTTAATTAATTAAAGTTTAATTAGCTTTGTTGACGGATAAGTTTAAGTGATTTAGTAATTTGAATTGATATAAATTTATATATTCATTTCAATATGGAAAAATTTTCTATCTTTTTTTCGTAATTTTGACAAATTTTTCTATAACTTTGTTTACTCTTAATTAATTAAAATTTAATTAGCTTTGAATACATATAAATTTAAGTAGATATAAATTTAAAATCCATTTTAATTCCAAAAATATTTAGTCAATTTCAATTTTCTATTAAATGAATTACATTTCTTATATAATTGTTAGAATGGAAATGTATGAGATCATATTGAAATATGATCTTTTTTACTTTCATTAAACTTGAATATTGAAATTAAAAAAAAATAATTAACAGAAAAACTTTAAATGATAAATACAATTATTCATGAATATCAAGGAATTATCTTGTATATCTTGTGGTTATTCCATTCAAATCATTTTCAAGAATACTACATTTTATTTCAAATTTATTCCTAATTTCATCAGTTTTAATTTTTAAATTTTCAGCCGGTTATAATGTTTCATTCAGATTTAACTCAGTTAAAATTTTAATATTTAAAATTTATAATGACAAAATCAATTATCAATTAAAAATTAAAAATTCTACCAATATTTTAATATAAAGAATTATGACAAAAAAATCAATTACCGGAATATAATTATTGTAACTACTATGATCATGATATCATAAATTATATAATTGTGATAAAGGTTAAAAATGAATAGTTTTAAATAAATTTTATTTGTTCCAACACATTACGATTTTCTTCAAATTAAATGAAAGTTAAATTTTCAGAAAGATTAATTGACAGAATTGAATTAATTAACTTTTTTCCGTATAATTTAACAAGATCAAATTTGATAAATTTAGGAAAAAGAAAGTGATAAAACGATAATGAAGAAAGAGGAAGGAAATTGATAAAAAGAAATGATTAATAAAAGCGGCATAGTTAGTTGCTACTATCATTTTCTCTCTCTCTCTCTCTCTCTCTCTCTCTCTCTCTCTCTCTCTCTCTCTCTCTCTCTCTCTCTCTCTCTCTCTCTCTCTCCTATTAGAATGATTACATCAATATAAGAAATTATTTCATTGTGCTGATCAGCGGTTTCATCAAATGGGTTAGTATCAAGGTTAATTAGTTTATGAAGACAAATTCATGATTAAATTTAGAAAGTTAAGATCACACATTTTCGTTTGTTAATGATAATGTCTGTGTAATATTGCACAACAATTTGCATTCATTAACTTCATTCCAATTGAGAATGCTCAGGTGTTCCAATGAAACAAACTTTATCATTTATCAAATTTCGACGCAAGACCAGACAATGACTGTAATAACTTTAGTTACATAGAACTATGATATGATTAGTTTCGATTATTATCATGATAAGAAAGATATCAATCAGTTTATCCATAGTTATTTCTAATACCGAATAATAATTCCTTTCAGTGTTTTTATAGTTCTCAGTTAATTAATTACAAATTCTCATGATCGTGATATCATTGAATTAATGAAATATAATATAAATATACGATTATCATCTTTTAATTTAAAAAGTTGAATTTCACTTTTTGTTCCCGAACTTTAATAAATTCCAATTATTTTTATAATTATTATTATTGTTTTCGATTATTGATTATTCGAATAATTAGTATTCGCGCAAAATTTGAAAAAATGCATTGATTTTTAATGGCATAAAAATTCATTTAACTGTATTATTCAGTAATGAATTAATAGCTTATGACAAATCAAAAAATTTTCTATTAATTAATAAAATTTCCCTTTTCATTAGAAACATTTCAATATATCAACATGATAACGTATCATTTATCTTTTCTGATGAAAAAAATCAGAATTGGATCATATCATTTCAGTTTAGATTTCAAAGAAAGTACGTTTTATTTCTTTCAAAAGATGAATGTGAACTCAATTCTTTTCTGTTTTTCTTTTATCATTTCTCATCATAATTATTATTATTAAATTAATGAAAATCTGTATGTTTCAGAATTATCACTCATTTTTTTTTCTTTTTGTTATTTTTCGCTATTTTCTTTATTTGTTATCGGAAAGTTAAAAAATAGAATTTGTTCCTATTTTCTAATTTACGCAAAAAAAATTTTCGAAATTAGGATGAATTTAAAAAGAAATTTAGATGACATAAAGATATCAGATGGCGAATGATTGTAGTTGGATTAATTCATGAATAGCTAATTTTCTTCTTCTTCTTTTCTCGGATACAGCGATATGATCTATGGAAAATTTGTTATCAGCAAGAAAATTTTCCCAAATGATTTAATGTGATTGTTACAAAGATTTGTTAAATTTTAAAATTTCTTATTTTATCATATTTTTTGTTCGTTACATAAATATTTTTAAGGTATGGAAAAAGAACAAAATTTCATCTTTCGTTTTATTCGTATTAGATTTAGACAGGTAAATTTGTAATCAGTGATGTTCGATCCAATAATTCAATTTATTATTATATCAGATAGCAATATGACGTTTTGTGGAAATTTTCATAATAATAATAATAAGTTGCAAAAATAAAAAAATGCCAACGATAATAAAAGTTCAAATTTTCCATTGAAACGCACGTTATAGTGATATTAATCGTACGTTATAGTGATATTATCGTTGTTGATTGTTAGATAGACTATTTTTTCATCTATTTCTTTTCTTCTGATATTTTTTGCATCAACAAATTTTCAAATAGTACACGGAGCTTTTATTTCTTCCTTTTCATACTTACCTATATATTCTCATTATTCGTACGTTTGCTATTGAAAAACTTTGATTATTCTTAAAGTAATTCAAGTTTTATAAGTTACAGTGCATGAAAGTATATTTCATTAAAATTACTTTCTATTTCTTTCTACTTCATCGTTTTTTACTTCATCTATTTCATCGCCTAAAGTTAATTTTTGCTTACTCTGCTTTCTTATTGTTTATTTTACGATTTCACTTCCAATAATCTAGTCCTATTGTTTCAATTTCCATTAACTTATAGGATAAAATTCAATTTTAAATTTTAAATGTATGCTAACATTACAGACTTAAAATTAAAATTTAATAGAAGGATATTGAATAAATAAAATTTATAATTTTTATTAAAAAAAATTCAAATTATCACTCTACCTATTAAAATTTCAAATGTAATAAAATTATGTTGCATTGATAATAATTTAAATTAGCATAAATTTTATTAAATTTAAAAATTGAATTAAAATTGCACCCAATATTGATTTTTTTTAAAAATTTAAAATTTTTTAGAAAGATCTTTATTTTCTAAGAAAAGAATAAACGAGGATTATTCGGGTTTCTTTCTTTCAAAAAATTTCAAATTAAATAATTTTATGAAATTTTGATTTTTTTGCTTCTATAAGTTTAAAAATGAATTAACAATTATTTTTTGCCTCAAGTACAATTTCATTTATTAGAAATTTGATATTCTTTGAATAATTAAGAAAGGATGAAAAAAATCTATTTCGATTAATTCATTTTTTAACGTTTATTCATTCCGTAAGAATCAAGAATGATATGAAAAGTTGAAAAAAAAACCAAAAAAAAATCACTTCGATAATTACATTTATATTTTGTATATTAAATTATTAAAATTATACATTCTGAAATTAACATGAAAAGATTATTATTTCGATGGCCTAAATTACTTATTGATATTATCAATATTGATAGTCTAATTGTAATTGTAATCTAATTAATCATCGATAAAATTGCATTAAAAAAATGAAACTTACCATTACTTTATGATAAGGAAGGATGTTTCTTAATTATTCGCAGATTCTAATTAAAAAGAAGAAACAAGTCGTCGTTTTTTATCGTGGTTTTCTCTTGCAGTTCCTTTCTCTCATCATTTCATTGTGTACTTGTCATTTTGTCATTAAAATAATCCAATCAGAGGAGAGAGAAATCATGATTTTATAGTGATCATTATCTATCAGATTATCGTCGCTATTTTAAGATGAACGGTTTAAAAAAAGCTGGAAGATTCACCGTTCATTCTCATTAATCACAACCGGAACTGACTATCTAACGAATTCTTCATCTCATTTTCAGTATTTCAATTCCTATTTGTCAGTATTGAAATGCTTTCAGAATTTAAATACATATTGTTAATCATAATGAATTACTGTGATAACGGAAAGGTCGATATCTTATGTTGAAGTTAACCATCAAACGATGCTGGATAGTTCAAAATAAATTATTTGATTCGTTGAAACTTTGAAAAAGATTTTATTAAATGTTAAATTCTTTGTTTCTTCAATATTAAATAATTGTAATCGTTTCTTTTAAACATTTACAAAACTTGAAAACACCTATTTGTGATAATATAAAATCAATCATTGTTATTTTGATATTTCTAAATTTCAATTTTCATTTCAAATTTGAAATAATTACTTTGGACTGAATTTCAATACTTTTTTGCTATTTCTAAAAAGATATAATATAATGCACTTTTTTCTTGATTAATTGCATCGTCAACTTAAGTTTAGTTAAATTTGCTATTACTTAACGGAAAATAATTACAGTTTTTTAAAAATGCATTTACCAAATTGTTTGCTGAAGCAGAAAATTTATTCAGCTTTAAGTTGCGATTTTATAATTTATTTCTTTTAAGAAGTAACAAAGCAAGCATATCAGTGATTGATTTATCAGTTCAAATGAAATCAAAAGTAGGGGAAAAGGGAATGAGTGATAAATCTTTCTTCTTCTCTCTTTTCAAGTTTCAATCATTAGAAATAGCAATATATAAATAACTATTAGAACATTTGAATAATTTATAAGTTCGGAATTTCGCACAATAAATTGCAATTTCATTAAGTTGAAACAATGATTAACTGATAAAGTTTAAAGCTTTCGCCTCCTTCTTTAAAAATTACGCTTTCAGATTTTCTGAATTAAACAAAACTGATAATCATTTCACAGAAAGCATAATCACATCCAACTCACTTGATAAATATAAACAATCTTGCATTTAACACTTATCACTAATTTATGAAGTTTTAGTTTCATAATAGGTTCACTTACTTTGTTCAAAAAGTTTTCTAATTTCAAAAAAAGTAAATTTATCACTCATCGTTTACCAAATAGTATGCTATAAAACTTATTTATTGCTAGAGGATGATTAATTGTTAATCCAAGAAGAGTAATGTTCATTTAAATTTAACAGTTCTGCAACTTACTGCAAAGATCGCATTTCAATTTCTCTAAACTTACAAAATAGTTTTACACAAAATATTCAGTTATAAAAGAAGTGATAAACTGAAATACAGTTTCGAAGATACGAAATTATTTCAAATTGATAGCTTTTCAAAATAAATAAAAAATTATACTAAAACTAAAATTCATATTGATAATGAAATTAGATGAAATTCTTACAAACTTCAATCGATATTTTTATTTCTCTTAATAATTTAATCAAAAATGAAATAATTTTTAACATTAAACATTTAAATGATAACTAAGATGATAAGAATTTCTAAAAGAATTCATGTTTATTGTTGAATGAAGAGAAGAAAGTTCGATAAATAATTACTCACATTGTTTTTATTTTTCAATCATCCGTTGTTTTTCCCTTCTTCTTTCTTTCTTAACGATCGTTAATCACAATGAATATCATTTTTATTTTATTCTATACAAAATTCCTTTTTTTTGGAATGAAAAAAAGAAAGATTGAATTTCATTATTTTAAAATGAAAATAAATTTGTTTAATTTAGATTGGATTGAAATTTCTCACACAAAAAAAATTTCTTTTTTTGATTTATTGTATAAATCAATTAAAAATTGATTACAATTGGTTTATATGACAAATGATGGGATTATTTCAATCATATATCTCTATTTGATTCTTTCAATCTACACTTAAAGTTAGATGTTGCTATTCAATAGTGGCGGAAAATTTAAATTGAATTTTTGGATAATTGCACTTTCTGTAATTTGTCAAATGCCTTCTGTAAATCGTAGAGGAATATTCCTGAAATACTTAGATTAAAAAACGATAATTTGTCAGTTTATATGATTATATGATTTATATGATTTCATATTATATCGTTTAACACATTATTATTAAAATTAAAATAGTTAATATTTGATTTTCTAGATCGTTTTCTTACGGATTTTAATGTTTTCACTAACTTTCTTAAAATATTGATGGAATAGTTGCTGTTAAAGCGAACTTTGGAAACCTTTTTTGCTTTCATAATTTCTGAAGTTACCACAGCTTACATGCATTTTCCAGTTCTGCAAGTCATGAATTTCATGATAACATAAAATACATCACAGCACCCAGGTATAATGTTACAATGACGTAACTCACTAATACAATATTATAGGTCAATCAAAAATCAAAATCATCTTTCAATAATTTATCAATTTCATTACGATGGAATGGTCAGCTTAAATGCTATTTAAAAATCATCAATTTAGAAATTACAACAAAAGATAAGTGCTGAATATGAATATAATCACAAAAATGGTTTGATTGATTTTCCTTTTTCAGAAAAATTTTTTGCATAAGGTATTTTATAGTTTAAACGATTGGAAAAAATTTGCAAATACTTCAAGAAGTGAGAAGAAAAGAAAAAAATCATCAAATTTCTTTATTCTCTCTTTATCACATTATCAATCTTCACTGATCGATGTTTCTTCATTCGATTATTTTCTTCGTTTCCAAAGTGTTGTTTGTTTCATTTGACAAATTATTCATGAGAATTGTTTTTCTTTCTATTTTCACTGAACGACTCGTAAACAATCAGTGGAATTGCAATAAATGACTCTTTGCTTTTATCATTATCATTTCATTGCCATTTTCAAAATGCAATCCTAAAGATAAGTGCTGAATATAATAATTATTAATTATTTTTCAAAAAAAAAACAAAAATGTATTTTGAATTTTTTGCAAAACTTTTGTTATTTTTCATTGTTTTTTTTTTCGTTGCCATTATAAGAAATCACAATTTTTGCTCACAGTTTATTTTGATTTTTTTAATTATCATTTTGTTTTTTATAATTATTATTTTATTATTATTATTTCTATGATTATTATTCTTATAATAATTTTTTTATGGTTATATCCACTAATTTTGTTACTTTTCAAAATTTAATTTAAATATGAGAATCATTCATTAATATTACGACCCATCGATTTATAATTGCCTGTAATTTTTTACGTTTTTTAATTATTCAATTAATTTGAGGATTATCAGCAATGAAAAAGCAAACTTCCATTATAACTGTTACTGTCGCAATATATTTATTAATTGCTATTACATTTGCTCAACAACAACAACAACAACAACATCAACATCAACAACAACAACAACAACAACAACAACAACAACAACAGCAGCAGCAGCAGAAGCAGAATGAACTACGTTAGTTGAATTTAAATTTGAAAATTTTCTTTTAAAACAATGATGGAACTAATTAATTGAAGGTATTAAATCGATTTAATATGCTATAATGATAGATAAATGTGACGTCTTATTTTCTGATGGCTTATATTTAAGCTCTTAATTACCAAATAGAACTTGTTGTAACCTTTTTTGCACTTCAAAATTATATTGTTGTACAACACTACTTATCAACACTACATCAGTATTTAATTTCCGGATACCTTCCAAATTCCGTATTGCAAGGTAATAACTTTTTTACTTGATTTAACAACTCTAAACTATTGAAATTTTAATTATTTAGTATTTATTGTTAATACTAGTGTTAATAATAAATTATTTTCAAATAACATTTTTGTTAAAATTAAGAAACGAAACAGTGTAATATATATGTCTTTATTAAGATTAAAAAAAATAGTAGATCAGAATTTTATAACAAATTCCATGCGTATAAATTGTCAGTGAATCATTCGATCATTTTATGATTTTGCTTTCTTTAGTCTCGAGAAGAGCGTTATCATTTGCAAAACATGGAACTGCCTTATCATCTTCATCAGTGATTAATACATTGCCGATATCTGAAGAAAGATCGGATAGAATTCATAGACGATTAAATACAGATGAGAGAGTATGCATTTATTTTCTTCAGAATTTTCTAGAAAACTTTCCTCAAATTTCAAACCTTTTACATTGTTGAACTCAAATAATTTTAATTATATTCGATTCTAATAAATAGAAAATTTTTTAAAGTTATTATAGTAGAATTGATATGAAGGAGTGAGCTGATAATTTTTATTGATAAATTGAAGATGATAATAACTTTTTTTAGGATAATATTTTCAAACATCGTAATTATCGAGCAGCTATAGCTCATCACAGGAACGTGCGCAAACCCTCAATCGACGTATCAGCCAGTGATAGCTTAATCAAGGTGTATGGTGAAGCAAATCCAAATAAAACAGATGAAAATTTATTGGATGTTGAGGCAAATACGCAAATTATAAATGTCAGGAACCGCTCATCAGCATCACAGTTATCTGCCAAGACTATCAATGGTTTATCATCAAGTGGTTATGGACCACCGGGTCAGAAATTTGAAACAGAAAGCATTACGGAAGTGCAAGCAATACCAGATCATAATGTTGGGAATGTATATGGTGAGGATAGTTCGGATACAGAAGCCGTCAGTACGGAAGCGTTGTCGACGAATATTGAACAAGCTGTTTTATTAAACAAAGCAGCTGCAAGTACCACAGTGAGATCAAAAGATTTTAGGAAAAGAATAGGTATAACTGAATCAGATACGGCATCTACTGAAACGATTAGTGAGCCAAGTGAGGCTTCTATCGATAGTCAAGAAGGTAATATAGCATCATCAACAAGTGGTAGCGAAAGAACTCATGATGTCAGCACTGAGAAATTAAAAATTACAAGCATCGGTAATGAAATTATTGGAATGTCAACGATTGAAGACGTTAGGATCGGAGAAACAGAATCAATTTCTAAAGTACCTAAGAATGAGGGAACAGAAGAAACTGAAGTACAAAAGACGTTAAATACGGTTACACCGTCCCAATCAGTTACAGAATCATTCACCAAAGATAGTATTAAGCTTATGAAAACTAATACGGGAGATTTCGAATACGAACTGGCTTCTGAAACAGTCAAAATGCAATCGACTGCTGAAAAAAGTCACAGTAGTACTTCAGGAAATTTACCAGATTCATATAAACTAACTGTAACATCTGATCTCGGAAAAACAGCTTATAGTACTACAAGTTCTACAGTAACTGGCAAAGAGAAAAATGATACGGGACGAAAAGAGACGTACGGAAATGGCAGTAAGCCAGATTCAAATACTAAGGAAATTCATTCCTCTCAACAAATAATTACGGAAACGAAAGTATCCGGAGACGCTCATCAAGATCAAGAAAATATTACTAGAACGGAAACAGAAATGAATACTGATATGTTATCGATTTTAACAACACGCTTATGGAGAACTGTAACGAGCACTACTCCAACTCATATTGCTAAAGGTAATGTCATCTCAAAGACAGTAAATTCTGCAGCTATTGAACCGTCAGAAATCGTAACAAACAACAAAGCAGGTTTACCGGCATTAAATAAAAAATCGTCATCTCAACTATCGGAATCGGTTGAACAAGCAACTACGCTTCTGAGAACGAGCACGGAAAACAGTTTGGTAAGTGAAAGAACGACGATGCCATTGGAAAATACAGTGGACGAATCGAAAGATCTGGAAAGTTCCACAGAACCTAGCACAAGAGTAAACGGTACAACAGAATCTTCCAAGGAAACATCTCTCATGTCTGCTGAACAATTATCAGAGTATAGTACAGTGATGCCGAAATCAGCATTCCGAAAAGAAACTACGGAATTGCAAAGAATAAACGAAGAAGTTGAAACAACTGATACTGAAAAAGCTCATGTTGAAGAGAAGGTTATGTCTGATGATACATCAGCGATATCAGGCGGAGTATCTGCTGGTTCTGGATCGACTGAATATGGATCAGTTGAATTAATTAGAGCATCGGAAAGTGCGTCAGAATCCAAAGAAGATAAAGCAGAATCAGAAATATCAAAATCTGACGAACGATTAGGGTTAGCAGAATACGGTGAAACAAGTCCTAGTGAACAGATATCAAGTGAAGCAGGTCCTGGTGAACATGTATCAAGCATAGAAGGACCAGAAGTCATTTCAGCAGAAACACCTGAAGAAACCACACAACCAAATGAATTGCAAACAATGATGATTTCTGAAGAGACTAAAGCATCAGAACCAAACGTAAAAGGAGTGGAAATCGAAAATACAACAATGACATCTGCTAAACAAACAATTTCAAGCGAAGCAGTGATGCCTAAAGAAGTGATAAGATCTGATGAACAATCTTCAAGTTATAAACAGTTATCAGCAACTACTACTGTCAGTTATCATGAATCTAATAAAGAATTATCACCTAAGCAAGCTACAACTGATAGAAAGGAAGTGAGAGAGTATGGAGTACCTATATCTAATGAAGGTATTACAACATCTGAAGCTGATATTACTATTGAAAAAGTTGTGAACGTAACACCAAATACACTTCAAGATGAGAATCATGCGAAGGATATACGTATTAATCCTGCAAATTTTGGATATGGAGGAAAAGCAATCACCGAGAGAGGATATGTTGGTAGTAGTACAATCGATAGTTTACTCAATTCAATATCAAGTACGAAGCTTATCGAAGAAGCAACAGAAAATATGATGGAATCGAGCGGTGAAGTAGTATCAACAAATGAAGGCGATAGAAGTACCCGAGGATACAATGCTACTGGAAGTCTTCTTAATTATTCGACCACTGAGAAGACGACTAATCAGTTATCAGAATCTGATGAAAAATTGGAAATTGCAGAAAGTACGTCAGTTGCAACACCGGAAAATAGTGAGAGAACTACAAGTCTTACAAGTTTGATAAGTGAGAATACAGGATCAGAAATTACTGCTAATACAGTTGCTAAAAGAGGGAAAATGACAGAAACTCCAATCAGTCGAACAGTATTATCTCAAGAAGAATCTAACAAAATCAAAATGGATATGAATGATTTTGGTTACGGTGATAGACTTGATGAGACAACAGAAGCACAATTAATTAGTCATACTGAAGATTATACAACATTTATAACGGTACCGGAATCTACCTTAACAACAAGAGAATTACAAGTTACTGATGAAACGACCGCTGAATCTATCCAGCAATCTTTAGCAACAGAAGTATCACAAGAAATTGAAATGGCTTCTACAACTGAAACTGTTGAGACTTCTCAACAATATCATACTAAAGTAGACGGCGCTGAGATCTCCTCAAATTCAAATAATGAAACTGTCAATATTTCAGAAACTCACAGATCCACAGTTAGTAAAGTATCACGAGAAACCACGGAAAGCACATTATTGCATGTAATAACGAATGCGATCGAGACGCCGATTTCTTATGATGTGAATGAAGAAGCTCCAAAAGTTATTGCAATGACAAAAGTAATAAAAAAAGGTCCATCAAAATTAGCTGGTAGTATAATTGCTTCAACAAAAGGAACAAAGGAAAAAGAAGAGGAAGAAACTGGTGATACAGAAACTACTAAAGGATTTGAAGATGAATCTGAGGAAACGAGTGAAGTAAGAAATGAAATGGATAGCACATCATCAGAGACTTCTTTGGCAAGTTCAGAATCTCCTGAAATAACAACTGCTGAAGAAAATACTGAATCACAGTTTTCAGCAAAAAATCTTCCAAATCAAGAACCTGTTGGTCTTGAAGATTCTGGGTATGGAAATGCGAATGAATTAAGTGAATTCATATCACAATCAGGCGCACAATCAGTTACAACAACAATAGTAAAGTTACCAAACAATCTTGTTGAAACTTCCGCTAATTCAGAATTGTCAGCTAGCAGCGAATGTCCAAATTCTCAAGCATCCGTTGAATCAGAATCTACAAGCAGTGAAGAATTCACCGGAACTTCTCCTTCAGCTATATCAAATGCATTAACTGATTCATTCACGGCAACCCAAAAAATACTGACAATGCATGGTGAAATTATTACAGATAAAAAAATCATTCCAAATAACATTCCGATTAGTGCAAAAGATTTCGGATATGGTGATGAGGCAGTGGAATTAAGCACCCGGTCTTTACCTTCCGGTGCAGCCGTCATTTCAGAAGGCATGGTTTTTCACTTCCCCGAATACTCAATCCTTCCACTCATCATATATAAGAAATAAAATCAGTTGAGATTCACTCCTGAATTTCATCACTAAATAGATTCAGAATACGATTATTACTTTTGTAATTCAATTATTTACTTGAATTATCAATGATCAACATAATCAAAAGAATGAACAGTTCTGATATTGATTTCATCTAGAAAAATCCTACCCTCCCAGAAAAAAGAAACTTAGATTATAAACTGCTAATTCTTCTAATTGATTTTCCAGTCTAATTAATCGGTCATGAAATCGGTCGTTCATGAAAACTTTAATTAAAAATAATCTTGTTGTTTCAGGACAAAAGCAGGATGGTCAATTTGTTGTATCGAATACAGGTTTTCTTTTTTATTCTTTAATGCAGCTTTTCTTATGACTTTACTAATTAATTAAATTAGGTGAAAAGTTAGAATTGTATTTGATTTTGACAATTGCGATTATATCATTATAACACTATTATAGTTTATCAGTTTTTTTTTTGAAAAGTTGTCAGTAAGCTGCTGGTAACATATAGAGAAGGATGAAAAAAGTATTTAATTTTTCGTTTTGATTTTATTTCGATTTAGTAAATTAGTATTTCAAATTGGTTAAATTATTGGGATTTCAGTTTTTATCTTGAATTATCGATTCAAGAAATACTTTACCTAATTTACTCCTAATTAAACATATCAAATTTTAGTATTATCAACTACGTCATCGAGGAAAGCTGGCAGTACAACGAGACGAAAGTGTAAATTTCTTCTAACTTTCATTTTTTTTTCATAAAAAAAATTAAAGTCATTCTAGAAGAAATGCAGATTATTGAATTAGTCCAATAATAATTATAATGAGAAACATGCTAACGAAGCATTAAAATAAATCGAGAAATAACAATTAACCAATAATCGAAAAAAATGATTTCCTAAATTCGAGAATATTACTAAAAGCAATCTTAATTAGTGGACATGTGTAATCCAATGATTTATTTCTCAATTTCATTAATTCACAACTACGAGAATTTCATAGAATTCATAACTTTTCAAAAACAATATTTTTTAAATAATTTTTTCCTGATCAATAAGTCTAAAATGAATAATTAAAAGACTAAAAATAAAATAATATTTAAAAATTATCTCTAATGATAGCAATCATTAGCTATTTCTCAATCATAGCTATAATATTCTCACAGTATTTGAATTACGCAAATTTCGGAATTTCGGAATTTTAGGGCGACCGTTTACAATAAACTGTGATACGGAAATTGATGAAAAGGGTGGTTTTTGTCGAGAATGGGCGAGAGCAGGTCTTTGCGATACACATCGACCAACAATGTTTCTTTTTTGTAGGCGAACATGCCTGTGTGTTGGACCACCGATGGATGATCGGTTGAAATGATCAAAAAATATTTTAGAACTTCAAATTTGATAATAGCAACGATTAGTGTTCGAGATTTTAGCTCCAAATCTCTTATGCTAGTAGTTTTAAGCTAGTTAATTGCCTGTACTATCGTTGATGTGAAACATTTTTTGAAATTTGCTCCAATCATTTTTCAAAATTACATCTAAAATTTAATTATGAATGTTTTTTTCCTTAATCTCAATTTATGCTTTTTAAAAACTCCATTCGTGTCCATTTAAAATTTATTCTAATTAAATCAATTTCTTTCTAAAATTGACACAATTACTTTCAAATAAATACAAATGGAATAAATTGATTTCTGGAAAAAAGAAAATTCATTTTATCCTGTATTGGAGCGATAATTGATAGCAGTTTGTACGAGGTTTACTTTTTTTCCTTTGCTTCTACTAAAACTTTTACTCTAACGGCTAACATTCTTCCGGTAAGTATGTACTCTGTACTCTTCGAGAATTTTTAGTTCTTTACTTTTTGAAAGAAAAAATTTCAAATTGGTAACGTATAAAATAGTTTTCGAATTTGTAAAATAATTGTTCATATTGAAGCAATTATTGCTTGTACGGTCGTTGATTTAATATCATTATTATTTTATTATGATTATCGTTGTTTGAAATTACTAAAAAATGTAATTTAAACTGATATTATGTGATAAATTTTCCAAATTCTCTTCCTTATTTTATATCTTAATGATATCATTTCTGAAAAAATATCACCAATTTCTGAAATTTAATTAATTCAAAAAAGATTATATGAATAAGAAAAGGGAAAATAATTACGAATTTAAGCGATGATTTCTTTTTCACGTTTTTCACGTTGAAAATTCAATCAAATATTGCATTTGAATACTTTCATTAAATTGATTACTTTCAACAATTTAAAAATAAAATCATAGAAAGTTTGATGAAATGAATGCGATAAATTCAAATTCCATTGGAAATTGATCTGTAAAACAGCTGTTCAGTTGTTACTGATAAGATTAATGAATCACATACTGATGACACAAATGCATGGCGGTATTATTATCATCTTAAATGATATAACATATCATTATGTGGCTCTTAACAGTATCCGTCTCAGCTTTGAGAAGATTTTCACTAACTAATTCGTTCTCTGCTTACTTGTACGAATTTATATGATAATGATATATTTTCAGTATAATTACTTTCCAGCTCAATCATCTATAAATACAAGAGAAGCAGCAAATAAACACCCAAATAACTCACTATAACAACAAACTTATTATCAATTAAGAAAGCAATGCTAGTCAGATAATCAATAAACTATAAGTTAGTTATGGAAATATGTAATAAGCAGTTTTCCATGCTTTCCTAATGTAAATTTTAGAATAAAATTACTCCTTGATCCGTTATTATCCGCAAATTATAACATCGATTGATTAATTATATCGAAATCTCAGATATTACAAACTGATAAGAAAACATCGATGTAAAAGCGAACAAATGGCCTTTGCCCGCGATTTCGAAGAATGAAGCAGTCAATGATAAAATGAAAGAATTGATATTATCAATGAAGTCGCATAAAATATCACTTTAATCATTACAGATGAAATCATTAACATCATTATCGTTCTCTTTTATCAGATAATCAGAAACTTAAATCAATAAATCTTCTATCTCGCAATCAAATCGTGCAACATATTCAGAATACATTTCAGTTTTCTCCGGAAATTTCATTACTTCCGTATCCCGTATCAGTACTATTTATTATACCTAGATCTTTATTTCAACCATCCATCAGTTATCAGCTATGCTATCAGTATCAACAGTATTTACAACTATCAAATTTGATTGTTACAAAATAAAAACTAAAACGTTGGAACCAAAAAGAAGAAGAGAAGTCATGATTGTGAAACGGATTCGGATCGCAAATTCTGAAAATGTATTAAATTTTTTTCCAGAAGAGCATAAACAACGCCATTGTTTATCTGATAATGAGGATGATGATATCATCTACAATTAAAATGATTAAAAAATTGAAGAGAAAGAAGCTTGCATTAAAAATTATCAAAATAAAAACTTTTTTAGACAGAGCAAATGCGAATAATACTGAGTTATTTTTATATATATATTGCTTTAAGAAATACTAGAAATTTGATATTCTTAGTGCTACTTAAATATGTGGAAGAGATGATGATGAATTTGAAGACCGAGAAATCCCGGTGGCAAATTCGCTTGAATCATGGTTGATTTTCAGTTTTAGCTTAGTTTAGCTAGCAACTAAATATTCGCTTCAAACTGAAATCCTATCGTTTATTGTTTCTCTCTTAATCCTTTTTACAGTTAATTTTTATTCTCTCATATGAATATTTATTCAATTTAGTTCTAATATTATCAACTGAATAGATCAAATATTTTTTATAAAACATCCAAATTTTTAAGCCAAAAAACAAAAAAACTTTGTGATATTATCGACGATATCACATTCATTAGCATTATTATCATTATCACTGTCATCATCATCATTTTAAGCATTATTGAATGTTTATTCGATTTAATTTATTTGATAGATCGGCGATATTTATACGTCCAACGTTCTTTCTTAATCATATCGACAGTTATATCAAAGATAACGGGATTATTTGCTAGCTGTAATCGTTCATCAACCAATGAACAATTAACAAATTTCGTGTAACCATCCGTTGTACAGCCATATCCTAAAAGAACTTTCCATACTTCAATTAACTTACTTTCCTCAAAATATATCCACTACTTTGATATATTCTGATCTACTCTGTATTATACTTAATTTATGTTTAATGTAAATTATAATGAAAATTTTTTATCTTATTTTAGAATGAAAGAATAAAATTTGACTGTCGATTGCATTTATTGAATTTAAAAATTGATTTATTTAATTGTACCTTAAAAGTAATATCGCACTAAATGCTACATAATAGATTTTACTGATAATGAAAAGGGAGAAAAAAAGGTAATTGCGTCGTAAGACAATTTATTTATCATTTAGCATCAATTTGGAAAATAAACCTGAATGAATATGACCAAAAACGTGATATTTTGGTCGAATACGTTTAACAACCGAATTTAATAATTCGACGCAACCTGCGTGTAATCCCGCTGGTAGAATATCTCCGTGACCTGAAATAGAAAGGAAAAATGAAAAGAAATAACATTATCATGTTAAAATAATATTATCATTACAATGATACATTCCATTGAGATGATAAAAACGAAAATTCTAATTTTCAAAAATAATTTTATCTTTCTAACAAATGATTGAATCTCCCCCGTGATAAATTATTGATATTAGAAAAATATTTTCTAAATTGTAAAATATTGAAATGAAAAAAATAAAATAAAAAATCACGGATTAAAAAAAAATTCTAATCACTCGTTACAATCAACAATTAAAATCGCTCAATCATTAGCGAGAAACAACCTAATGGTGGTGTATGAGTGATAAGAACATCGATACCAGCTGGTATTTCATTCCATTTATCAAGTAGAGCTTGTCCTCGAGGCAGATTAAAAGCCATATCATCATACTGTGGCAGCCTAAAAATTTCATCATATAGCAAATTCTCGAATTTGATTAAAAAATTTAAAACAACCATGCTTATTTGATAGATAACGCATATGTTTATTTCAATAATTTATGATATCTCTTGAACATTGCATTTATATTTAGTAAACAAATTTCTTATTCTAATTGATTACTTATCCTCTCTCTCTTTTTTGCTTATAAAAAATAAAAGTGATAAAATGATAAAAAAAGAAGAAGCATTAATTTAAGAAAAAAGATTATTTCAGTTGCTTTTACCGATTCTATCATTAATTTCAAAAATTAAACAATTAATAAATCAAATAAAAAAAGTAAAACTTCAACAAAATAAAATTGACAACTGATAATGAACTTCATACTTTAGTTAATGCAATAATTGGAATTAACAGAAAAACGTTTTAATGAATGAATGAAATTACAGTATCACTACAGTCTATTTCATGAAGTTACTGTAATAACACTACAGTATATTAAATTTTAATTATATCATGAAAATGCAATACCAACCACGGCGTTCCATAAATTCGAATACCGAATAGTTCTATTGAACTATCTTCTAAATAAATTATATTTTCCAATTTTGTTTTAGCACTTTTCATTTCATAAGATGAAAACTCATTGCTAAGTGTTTGCTTCACAGCTAATTTCTTCTCACCATATTTACTTCCTAAAACAGGAATAAATTTTAAATTACAAAAGCATATTTTTAGCTATTTAACTTTCTAATAATAAAATCATAAAATTGAAGTGTGAACATTTAGTTATATTAAAGAAGTTAGCAAATAATAAGTTAAATAAGTGGAGTTTAATTAAATATGATCAAATTTTAAAAATTCATTAAATTATCATATCTGCATCTTCTTAAATAAAAAAGATTTTTAGCTTTTACATTATGCTTTATTGCAATATTCTAAAATTTATAACAAACAATTCTCATGCCAAAAAAATATTAATTGATTTTAAATAGATAATTTAATAAAGTAATTAATTAATTAATAATTGACAAATTCAATGCAGTGAGAGTTTTGATAAATATCTCTAGAGGATATTTCAAGCTTACCATTAGCTTTCATGAAACGATCATCGAATGTATATTCATGATTACCAGCGATTACCACTTTTACAGTATGACGAAGTTGTTCTGTAGTGAATAATAAAAATGTATTAAAAGCGTTTTAAAAGAAAACATCGTTAGTCACATGAGAAAAGTACTTTAATCACTATAAATTTAATTTCTAAAAATTATTCTTTTCATTTTAAATTTAAATTTATAAATTAATCGTTTGCTAATAAGAAATGAATGAGTAAACTAGCATAATTGCATTTCCTGAATTATTAAATAAAAATAAATTAAGCTCAAGAAAATATTTCAAGTTTATCATATTTAAATATATAAAAGATTTTTATCTGAAACTAGTCCCATGTATAACCGTGATTATTTAATTAGTTATACTTAAATACTTAATGAAATTATTGTGGATGAAAAAGAAAAGAGGATGAAAATTATGAAAGTAAAGTGAAAAATAAATCAAAATATTTACTGATTTTTGATACATTTTGCTGCTTTACAAACTTTATCAACATCAGAAATCATTAATTAAAATTTTTGAATTTTCAAATTCCGATAGACGAGATGAAGAAGAATTTTGAAAATTTCATTTTTGTTGCCTAAGATGGACAATGATTACAGTTAATTATAGTAATAATACACAGACTAAATGTAATTTGAAAATTTTCAAAATTTCTGCAACAACCTAAAAATTCACACTTCATTTAAATCTAAATCAGCATTAATATATGCTTGCTGAATTGTAGACTTACTGTATTCGAAAGAAATAGTGAAGAAGTGAAATTTTTGAGAAATTTAATTCTTTTAACTTACTCAAATATTCGCTAAAAAGTTTAACTTCATCCGGTCGACCGTACGATGTGAAATCACCTGCAACGATAAGAATATCACCGGGTGGAACACATTGCGGATCAGGAAATGATTGATGAAGACAAGCCATACAAACAAATCGAACGGCATCTTGTCGTATCGGTGTATCCAATTTCATCTGAAAATTTATTTTTTAATTCATTAAATTTAGTAATTTAAGCTTCTTAATGATTGCTTATCTTGTGATATTATTAACGTTTAAACTTATCATTTATCTTATCATTTAAACATTAAGTAAAAGTATTATAAAATATTGATTCTATCATCGTATTTATCAGCTTCTTCTTAACATTGAATTTTGTTTAAAAATTAAAAATTTCGAAAGCAACATCTTTCAAAATTTTTAAAAATTTTGCAATTTATCAAGGAAAATAAACATTTGTCTATCACTTACCTGTCTTACTGTTTTCACCGGACGCTTATTTTTAATCATCTCCCAAGCTATTAGCGGATCATCAGTGTATTTATGTGGAGTAATCTGTCAAAAAAAATTATAGTTTAAGTATAAGTAAATATTTTCATAATTCAATTACTATTAATTACCATTAATTGTTTAAAAAAAATTATTTACTGTATGCATAGTTTATTGACCGAATAGTTTTCTAAACTATAATTATTGAATTTATAATTTAATTATCCATTAATTATTATTAATTGTTCTGATCATCAAAGAAATTTTCCCTGTTTACTAAACAATTTTCGAAATTTCAACTTCATGGCTATTAATTAATTAAAAAAGTGTTGTTAAATTTAAAATTACAGTATCCGAAAAATACTCATTTATTGCTGAACAAAATTATTTAAAGAATATTGGATAAATTTGAAACTGCAATCTTGAAAATATTTTCGTACGCATCATATTTTAATATAAATAATTGTAAATTGAAATTTGACAAAAATAAATAAATAAATAATCAATAATTATACAATGAAATTGAATAAAAATAAATAATAACAAAACTTATTAGTGATTTTGATTATTTGAAAATCTTAGGAGCTTAAGTTTATTATTAATTATTTCAAAAAAACAAAAAAAAATATTATTAAACCTTTTTCACTTTATGAATTTTTTTATACGAAAAGAAGAGAATTGCAATTTCTCAAAATTTTTAATTTGTTTACTTCAGTTGTAAAAGCTGAACGTCGTTTATTCTTTGATGAACGTCGTTGTTGTTGTTTACGAGATTGAATATTGAACGGATCGGAACAAGATGACGAAGTTCGTTCATCATCCAATTTTACTTTTTCCAATTCATCTCGCAGTTGAGGAATAAGTGGAGAGCATTCTAAAACGATATACGTTTATTTTTTTAAAAGCAAATTTGAACAACTCTAAAATATTATAAACAAATATGCAAAATGAACATTAGAAATATAAATAAATAAATATAAACTACAATTTAATAAATATAAGTATAAATAAAACTTATCAATGATTTAGATTATCCGAAAATATTAGGAACTAAATTCTATTTCTAGTTAATTTATTACTGATCACTTCAAAAAGATATATATTCTTAATTTTTTCACTTCATGAATTCATGGATTGATAAAATCTAAATACTAAAAATTTGAAGCAATTATTTTTTTAGTTAATTTATAAATCATACTTATTCATTAATAATATACTTCGTACCAAAAGAAAAAAATTAACAAATGTTTAAACCAAGTTCAACTCGTCCACTACAGCCTGGTTCTGCAGTTTCACACGTACGTTGCAGAGATTCTCGTGAATTTTTCGCAGTTATCAGTGGTGATGATATACGACGTTCTTTGGGTTTTGTTAAAGCCTAAAGTTTGATAAAATATAATTTAACAACAAAATTCAATCAGTTCTGTAATATCAAGTCTTTTATTTTTTTTACAGTAAATTATTAATTTCAAAAATTATCATTGCAAAAGAAATTTTTTTTAGCAAGAAAAATTATATCCGCTCTTTTCTCTTCCAATCTTTATTAGCTTAATTGTAATTAATTGTAATCTTTTAATTAACCTTTATATAATTATAATCTTTTCTTTTCTTTTAAAGTTTCAAAAGGTTGAAAATAAATTATCTTAACTAGTCATGCTGTATATCCATTAATTTGAATTTTTAACATTTTAACAAAAATGCTTCAAGTTCAATCAATCAACAACTGCTAGTAAAAATTTAAAATATTTTAGAAATATTGTTTTGGTAGGAAAATATTAAAGTATAGGGAATTCATGGAAATTGAATAAAAGTATTGAAATTAAAAATATGCAAATATTTTGTGATATTTATTTTGAGAATTGAAAAATTACCAACGATTTTCACTAATTGGTTTTTTTTTTATCAAATTTGTAATTAAAAAAATTTCGGAGAAGTTTTATTTATCAATGAACTCATCGTTGAACTTTGTTATCAATCTTGCAATATCATTATCAAAATATATTTTACAAATAATTTCAAGATTGGAATGTGGTAGAAGTGGAATTGTCTAGCAATTGTTTCATTATTAAAATAAATGGGATAAATGACATTCGAAATTGTAACATAACGTTAGTTACTTAGCATTTTAATTACTTAAATTGTATTATGAAAGCAAAAGTTGAGTTAATAGTTTGATAAAAATATTGTTTAACTTGGAAATTTTTTAATTTATACTAAACATCTCTGAAAATGAAATATTTTTTCGATTTGAATTTTAAATTTTCAAGTATAAGAAGTTATTTTACTTTCACTTAATTTAATTTATCTTTTTGTGAAGAAAAAAGAAGAACAAACCAGGAACATAATCAATGATGAAGTACTGTTGATTTATTTGCGTCAAATATTTTTTGTTGCTTGTTATCAGTAGTTATTCTATAATTTTATCTAAATTTAGTATAATTTTAAAGATTTTGAATTTGTAAAAAATTAACTACCGTATACAGTATTACTGTTATATCGTATCAATTCTATAAAAAAAGGAACAAAGTGAAAATATATAGAGCAATACATTGCTAATTCAATTAAAATATTTTGAAATATTTTACAGAGTTTGAATGAAATCAAAAATTTCGCATTATTTATTTTTTCCTTTTTTTTGAAAAGACGATTAAAAGTTGTAAGAAAGAATTTCTCTAGAAACATATATAAGTAAATTCAAATCCATAACAGATCTATGAATTCAAATTGTTCAGTTAGAAGCTTCATTAATTAATTGCAAGTGAAAGAGGGAAGAGAAAAGAATAAGCTGATTTTTGAAAATAAATCAAAGCTTAAGTTTCATACAAAAAGTGAAAGTTCTAACAATCAAAATAAATGTTTTTACAATATGGAAAAGTTTCAGGAGACATGAAATTTCATATACTGAAATTTAGGTTAAGTTGATATTTTCACAATAAATAGTTTAATTCAGTAGTTATTCGGATGATCGAAAATTTTTCATCATAATAAATTAGGTTAAAAATGAATTTTATCTTCATCCATAATATACGATATCTGAGATCATCAGATATCATTAGACTATCATCAGGTAACTGGATGGATGTCTATTGCTTTGAATAGGAATACCGATATAGAATCTTTCAAAAATATTCAAAAGAGAACCATTGAATACTACGATCAAATTCAATCAAATTAAATCCAAATATTAAATCAATCGCTAATTTTATTAGAAAATTAGCATACAACATATGAATGACAAATTTATCGGCTTAAAATGACTTAAATAATATAAAATAATCGATTGTACTGCTGCTTTCCATGATTTAATTTTGTTCTAATCGAAAGTCGATATCTTAAATAATAAAACGATTCAGCGTTAATTAACTTTACCATTTCAATATATTTCAAAAAAAATTTTTATTTTATTATTTACTTCATTTCCACCCATTTAGTAATAAAGTAAAAAAAAATAAAAATTTAGCATTAAAATGAGTGAGGAAAGAGGAGGAAGGAGGTAACTCTAACGTTACTTTCAGATGAATTTCACTTTTCACAAATCTATCTATATTAATCAAAGCTCTCTCTCTCTTTCTCTCCTTCATTCCTACTTCCTGTTATATTAGTTTAAGAAAAAAAAATCTTTTTTGAAACCAAGTTAGAGCATTTTTCAGACAGTATAGAATATTGCGCTAAAGAAAATTTTCGAAAAATCATTCAAATTGATTACCTATCATACAAAACGAGTGAGAAAAAAAATATGGATGAAAAGAAAATAAGTGTCTACTAACATTCTCGACTTTCATTTGTAAATGCTTAACTCTTATCTAACTGATTTCTTTAAACTAATAGATCATAGTTCAATTTGTTGATTGCAATTTAATGAGTAATGAAAGATTCGTCCCTCAAAATATTTTATTGGTATTAATATAAACAATCAAGACTTGATTAAATTTTCAAGTAGATTTGAAAGTACCATAACTTATAAATACCTGTTTCTAATCTTGGCAATTAAATAATAACAAATAGGTTTGAAAGTGGTATAATTTAATAACCGTTTTAAAATTCCTACAATTTGAAATGTTCCATAGTACATTGATATTATACTAATATATTGGATTATTTTAGAATTACTAGTAGAACAAACAAATAATCTGCCATTACTCGGTAATTCGGTCTGTGGCTTTTCAAACATTCTAATTTGAAAAAGTTAAAATGTAAATGATATTTAATTAGAACAAAGAAATTTTATCGCCAAAAAAATCAGTTTATCGCAATTTAACTCAAGCTCTTCCTTAATAGCCAAAATAGAAACCATGCCACAATTTTCTAATTAGAAATAAATTATCTTATTTCCGAAACATAAGAAGCTAGTCTTCATACTTCCAAAAATTCCCGAAGGCGTTTTTTTTTGTTTTGTCAGTTAGAAGCATTTTCTCTAAAAAATGTTCTGAATAAAGGTCAAATGAACATAGCAGGTAGAAACCCTGTACTCTGATTTGTCCAATTTCTTCATTACGCATAGTCCTTGTCAACCCATAAAATGTTTAATGGTAATAATAATAATAATAATGATAATAATAATAATAATAATGCTAATAGTAATAATAATAATAATAATAATAATAATAATAATAATAATAATAATAATAATAATGATGGATAATAATAATAATGACAATAATAGAAAGCGAAAAGCCAACCAAAAACAACCATAAACCAAAAGAAGTAATCCTCAAACATTGATATAAATGTCGGAAATTTGTTAGAAAGAAGAATAAACAATAAATCCCCGAAAATGAGCGCTCCTATAATTTAAGAACAAGAAAAAAAAGGATTAGGAACAATACAGAGAGCATTACAACGCAAGCAATTACTGTAAGGCACTATTTCACATTGACCCCCAGAGAAATCGAGAAGTCCTACAAATGTGTGCATCAATTTTAACATACTATTTCTGTCTGCACTTTAAAAAAGAAAAATAAAACTTCAAAATCAACAAAGCTTATCTATACTGCTAGATTTAGGATTGTCTTACATTCCATACCATGCAAGAAAACGCAACCTTACACATGCGAAGATAAAACTCAGATAATTATGAAATGATACTGATAAAATGAAAACAACATAACAAATTTCATCTGTCGAACTCCGAAGTTTCCAAATATGAGCGATCAAAATTTTTGCGGTAGCATGAAAAAATTGAAATCGGTCTATAAATGCTGTAATTTCTATGATAGCTTATTTATGAGCAGTAGAAAACATGTTTCCACATTTAAAATAATATAAATTTAGCTAACGCTTCTGGAGAAAAAGACTGACAAAAAGCTTGAAGTAATTAGCCGTCTTATCACGTAGCTACCTAATGAATGCAACTTCAGAACTAAATAAATTGCCTAAAAAAGAAACAGACAATTTGAAAATTACTGTGACATTAATTATAAACTGAGCATATCCGCACAATAAAAATTGATCAATTGCAAAGGCACAGCAAGGAGAGGAAAATGATTATTAGGGCGTTTCACTTTTTTCTTCAAACAATTTAAGACTAGTAGAGAAGAAGAAAAAAGAAAGGCAATATTAGGATTTACAACCATAGATCGAAGTTTGAAAGATAGACGTATCTGCTTTCTAACTGAAAAATGTTAGACCTTCAAGTTATTTGAATAATATTACGACTTTGAAAAATCTTATCGAATAATGAAGCCATGAAAAGGAGATTTGAACTGCGTAAAACAAATAAGAATAAGAAATAATATTATTGTTATTTTACTGCCAATGTAATGTCATTGCCATATTTATGGAATTGCAGCACTCTATTAATGTTGTTATTATTGAGATTCATCGTTTAATATCCATTTTAAAATCAAAAGCGACGCACACCGCTCCAAGCACCGGCAGCTGCAGCTGTTGCCTGCGCAGCACCCATCGTTGGAAATTGTTCTTCGGATTGCATATCTAGCTGCCACGGTGCTCCTTTAATTTCCACTTCAACACGAGGTGGTTGTGGTGGCTGCTCTGTGACACGTGGAGATATAAACTGACGACGTTCCTTAAATGGACATCTTAAAAACTAGCTCTATCTTATCCTCAAAAGATTCAGCCTAATAATTCAATTACTTATACGTATTCTAATAATCTGGATTCAGCAAGTTTCAGCGCATAAAATGATATTATTATAAAACGATATTATTAAATATTTGGAAATTAAAGAAATGAAGAGAATTACGCACTAGCAGAAATATCGCTTTTAACTGAGACTCCTCAATTGAGCAATTCAACGTTATGAGGAAGAAAATGGATTTCAGTTCCATTAAATACATACTTCTCTACGAAATAAGGTATCCGGATGATTAAAGCAAACTTAAATTCAAAAAAACGAATAAAAGTTCCGTAACCGACTGATCGATCATTGTCACTATTTAAAAAGAATCTCACAATTAAACACCTGCAAAAATTCTTCCTCTTCTCGACGCAATTGCTCAATGCAATCATATACTGCATCTTCATCTTTGCCTGCAATTACAACCAAATTCGGGTCTGGATCGATGCTCCTTGGCAGACGAATTTCTACTTTGAACTCATCCATTACCTGAACCATCGCTAATTATAGCAAATTTAAACGAGAAAATTTTCATTTGAGCTAAACTATTTGATTGTTTGCAACAAGTCATCTTGTTTTAAAAATTTTGCATTTCTTAAAAGCTTGCAAAACTGCTCGATGTTGGTATGATAATCCAAGGGCCGAAAGTCATAGTATAGATAGAAAATACTTCTACAGATAGCTTTTGATACGGAAATGCTGTATTCGAAATCTTGGAAGATCAAAAGTCTTACTAGAAAATTCTTATGAGCATATCAATTTTTCAGTTCATGTGAAACTTGCCTTTTTCAGATTACGACCTTTTTGCCCTATTAGACGTGGATGAAAAGTTGCATCCAGGAAAATTTCTTGGGTAAAAAGAGACTGCGCTTCACCAATTATCGCTTCCATTTCTTCCTTACACGCATTGCAGTTTGCCTCATAGCCTAAACATGATAATGTTTGAAATCCGCCAGCTGCTAAGGTGTCCTTACCCTAAACTTTGAATTTTAGAAAAATTTCCAGATTTACAAAAATTAGATGAATTCTTCCCTTGTTAAGCTCTTCTCTACATTACCATTTCTTAAAGATGTAAGAAAATCTGCCAGGAGTAAATTATCAATCTATAAAATACCAATAAGGGTAATAGTGTCCGGTGGATCGCTGCTGCATCGAGGGAAAGCAATTTGAACATCATGCTTGGCACGCAATTCGTTTACAACTTTACCACGTGGACCAATTAATCGAACATGATACTCTGATGGAACGTCAAAGGTAAGCTTGAAGGAGCGCAGACGCTAAAATTTAAAGAAGTGGAGAATCAATAAGATATAAAATATTGTTCGAAAAAAAAAGACGAAAAACTCAAAAGTATAAGTAGCTACTAATGCCAGTTAAAAAATTTTTGAGTTAAACAAAATTATTTTCCATGTTTTCAAATCTGAGAGAAACTGCTTTCACGAATTTCAGTCTTATGTGCTAAAAGAATAAACAATTGAGATTTCATTCGTTGATAGCAAGGCTTCTCTCGTATTTTCTTGCAATGGTTAGTAAGAAAAAGTATTAAACAATAAAAACTGAATACTCGAATTTCTGCTGCTTCTTCAAATTCACCAACGCGCTTTAAAATGTCAGCCACGGCGGATTCAACATTCTCGGCTGTTCCAGTTATCACGATTTTATCTAAGTGTGTATCTTCCGGTGGTATCGAAATATTGACATCATGCGCTTGCATTAAAGAACGTATTGTTTCACCGTTTCTACCGATCAGAAAACGATGATGTTCAAATGCAACATTCACCTAAATCTTTCTTTTAATACGCCTTATCGATGAGGCTACAGGAAAAGAACTCTGTATACAAACAGCAACTTCGAAAATTATTGGAATTTGAAATATGGTTCATCTTTCATTCTTCCCATTTTACTGATTATTCATTATGATGAAAGCAAGATTAATACCTGTCCTAACATCAGTGGAAACTTTCAAAAAGGAGTAGATAATGCAGTCCATAAACTAACTGTTTTGGTAACGGGCACCAAAGCTTTAAGTGCTTCAGCCGTTTCTTTACAACGTTCATCCCTTCCACTAATAATGATCGTATCAAGCACTGATGGCCCATCATCCGTATTTCTTTCATTTTCATTTTGAGCACTTCCTGGAAAAATTACTAAGAAGATAAAAAAGACTGGAAAGGAATGAAATGTAAGCGAGAAAAAAGATGTTAACTCACAAATGGAATCTTATAAATTAAGCATAAAAAATTATTCCAAGCTCTTCCCAAAGATACTTCATTTGGTTCCTCTAGAACTGAATAAGCAACCCAACATTAAAGTTATGATAACGCCTTCCATTGTAAAGTTCCATAAAAAAGTTATTCCTTTCTCGCAGAGAGATATGAAATAAAAACCCCGTGAATTCATAATGTAAGATTTGAGAATCTTATATAATCATAGATTAAAGTTTAACGAAAACGTCCGCAAAGTACCTCGCAGTTTTCGATCCGGAAATTTAATCTGAACATTATATTTTGATTGCAGCTCCTGAATTTTTTGTCCACGATTTGAGAGCAACGCACGATGATATTCACCTGGGATCTCAACTTTCAAAGTTATCTGTGATTCCTGTAATAGAAAACTTTAAGACCATATTGAACTTAAATGCTTATGCACCCGCTGGTGAGATAAAATAGAAGCAAACTCAAAATAGGAATAAAGTCAAAGGTTTCAAACTGACCAAGTCTTCTACAATTTCTTCAATTCGAGCCTTCGCACACTCAACACATTGCTTGCTTCCTTTTAATGTTACCCTGTTATCATTTGTACCAGCACGAGGAAATGAAATTATCACTCCACCATTCTGCTCCTGGATTTCACGCAGCACAGCAGCTCCACGTATAACGAAATGCCGATGATGCCTGGGGTCAACTTCCATTTTAGCTTCAATATTCTCATTCTGAAAAAATTCAGCAAGATTTTCCTAGCAAAAATCTGAAATAAAATGGGCTTTTCATCCAAAGAATAATTTCTAAAATGTAAAGTTAATATAATGCTAAACATTTCCTGAACAAGATTGAGCGATTTCAGCATCCACCATCAAACCATTTGTAGCAGTATAATTTGTTACGTTGCTAAATAAATCATATTCAACCATCAGATGTGTTATCCTCTCGTACTACAACGCTTAACTGTCCATGCGGATGAGAAATTTACTTAACAATGCCAAGACATCATCAATAAAATGATTTTTACCAGTTCCGCTATCATAGCCTCAAGTTGCTTTTTAACTTCCGTTACATCTTCTCTCTTGCCAATAAGATGAATGATATCTTTGTCGATGTCAGTGTCGCGTGGAAATAATATGCGGACATCAGAATACATTTCGCGAATCTAAACATAATATCATTACAGTATGAGAAACTTATAACGATTTTCATTTCATTAAAATTATCTTACATAATTATAGCTTTTCTTGGCAACTTATGAAGAAAATTGTGGGAAATTTTACCATATAATAATGTGTTACCGAATAAACTTAAGTACAACGTCGAAATGTTAAAATATAAGGCAAATTTGTCCATTGTATAAAGCACTAGTCATAAATTTAGAAAATCTAAGTAGAAATTGGAAGCTGTTTTTCTAAATTTATTGAAAATTTTTAAATATCTTATAAATCATATTTAAAATGAAACCTTTTTGATCCGCGAACCTCCTCGTCCAATAATAAATCTGTGGAACTCCGGTTTTGCTGAAACAGAATCTTCAAAGCTTGAAAGTTCCCGATCCTTTGCTAAAGCCATCAACATTTTTTGGGCTCGTGCAACGTCATCCTTAGGACCACGGATGCTGACCTGTATTAAAAAATATCAGAGTTCGTGATAATAAAAACGAAAAAAGTGAGCAAACATGTAATGAGGTATTCAACATATTGCTAAGATAACATTTCTACAATTCATATGAAACAAAATTCAATCTATTGCATGCGAAAAGCTCTGGAATGATTTGTTTCCTATAAAAATATCTAGCTTCCAAAACATTAACTTATACGCCTTTTTTCTTTTTATTTCATTGTTATTAAAATTCGTAAAAAATTAAAGATGTAAAAAATTGTAAAGAGCAAAACAGAAGTAATAGAAGAAAAATAGAAGAAAACCTTATCCGAAATAGTCTTTTCAGGTGGAAATTTGATATGTACACCACCACATTCATCTTGTATGTTAAGTATAAGCCGACGACCTCCGCCGAGAAGACGAGAATGAATTTTTTGAGGGATATTCACTTCCATTGTTATGATATTAGCCTTAAATAATGTTGATGAGAAGGACTTTATTAAAATTTATCGTAATACTTTTATTATATAGCAACCCTGCATTAAAAAAATACATAATTGACAGATTCTTATTTTTTGAGTCCGTTTTGAGCATCGAATGAGTAACCGAAAGTAAGCTTGATCCTACCACCGAAAAGGTTATTAAAGTCTCAGCGGTATACATTTTAAGTTGAAAGTATAAGATACAATTCCATCCTAGTTTTTCCAATCTTACCAATTCATTTTGGATTTTGGTTAACTGTTCAACAGCTTTCTCCACATTTACTTTCCTTCCTATAATTGTAATTTTATCCTCGCCGCTTTCGCCACCAGGGAGATCGATTCGAGTTTGAGTTTCTTCGCGTATCTTCCTGATGTTAGCACCACCCTTACCAATGATATGCTTATGAAATTCCTTGAAAATTGGCACTGTCATTTGGAAATTACTTTCCAGCTGAAATATAAAAAACTTCATTTCTTCACTCCGAGGAATCATGACTGCGGAATCCAATCAAAATCACATTTTATAATAATTGGAGAAACTGAAAGCTATTCAAAAATCCGACTTAGATCCACGTAAACAGTACTTACCAGTTCCTTGTTCATTGCAGTCAACTGTTTGTAAGCTTTATCAACCTCAACTCTATCGCCTCTAAGACTAACAATATCCGATTTTTTCCCAGGATCTGGAAACGAGAAAATAACCGATGGAAACTGTTCACGAAGTTTCTGCACAGTTTCACCTTTGGCACCAATTAATTGTTTATGAAAGCGTTGCTCGATGAGTATGTCGCGAGTCTTTTCGTTCTCCTAAAAAAAACAAAAATAAACTGTTATAGAGATGTTACAAGCTGTTTGAGTTTGAGTTTTGTGTAATGTTACCAGTCGTATATAACTATATATGTATGTATATATATACATATACATATATGTATATATGTATATAACTATATAGACTAAAAATTATGAATGACTATGGAATTCCAAACCTTGCTAAAGTTCTATAAGTTTCTTCCTCTTTCTCCTTTATTGACGCTCTCTGTTGATAATAATAACACCCACTCTCCATTATAGATATCACTAGACAGGATCAAAGGCTACGCCACATTAGAACAAATCACAAAACAAATCATTTGTCAGCCAGAAATTGACATTTCTGCATATGAAATGGAATTATCAAACGTACAATTCTCTTCACGATTTCGGTTATCTCTTCGATGGCCTTTTTCACGCCTTCCTTATTACCTTCGACTTTGATTTCATCCGAATTTGTTTGTTCATTGGGAATACTTATCTGAACTCCAGTATCATCCTTGATTTTGGAAACTGAAGTGAAGTTTAATAAGCAATTTGAAGTAATCAAAGAGCATTATCTAAGCTCTTTTCAATTTCGATGTAACCTCTAGAAACTCTTGTCCAAAGGAGCAAATGATAATATTCTGCGACCATGCAATTTTTTCTCTACGCTAATACCGCTTACATGATCTTTATGTCCAGCAAAATTTTAAGGGTCACTCAAATTCAGCATATGTACCATTAAAATTACGTAGTTAAACAATGTCAGGGAGAAGACTGGTAAGCAATTTGACTGTGATTTGAAATGGTCAACGAGTCTACATTTCAGACCAGTTTAGCTATTTATAAGGAAAGAGGCACAAACATTCCTCCTATGCATTGTTTGTATTAATTTTAAGTGAAGCAAAAAAATAGATAATGAATAATGAGAATACAAGTAAAAAAGACAAACTTAGAGCTCCCCCTCTGCCGATAACATGACGATGAAGTGATGGGCTGACTTTAATGGTTTCAGAAGACATTTCATCGGTCAGACGCTTGATTTCGCAGAGCAATGACAGTTGCGCTTTCTTCACTTCTTCCGGTGCCCCTTCCAAATAGATTAAACCATCTTGTTCAAACCCAATCTGAACCTTATCTTTGTTTGCAACTAGAGTCTGAAAAATAAAAGTGAGGTGAGAATGTATAAAACTGTATAAAGTTTTCAAGAGGTGGTCATCTTAACCCGACCCGATCTACGAAATCTGCCAACTTTTAAAATTCCAAAACCAGTACTCAAAAACAACAAAATGGCTAAAATAGAATGTATCAATCAAAACGAATACCTCAAGAGTGGCTCCTTTGGGACCTATGAGAAATTTGTGCATCCATGATTCACAAGTAATCTCTGCAGTGATGACACTACTAGCTTTAGCATAAACCATTGCCAGTGCTTCACCTAGCTTAGTTGGATCACCACGCAAAGTTATAGTATCAGAATCTTCCTCCTCTGGAGGTACCTCGACACTTACGCCAGTTGATTTTAATATTTCAGCTAATCCACGTCTTTGAGGTCCAATAATGTAACGATGTTGTGCGCGTGCTACCTAAACTTCTGCGAAGTAATCATTTCCCAATTAAGCTTTCACAAAACCTAATTTGTAAGAAATATATAAAGTAGGATAATGAATTTTAATGCATCATGAAAACTTTAAGTTAGTTGGAAAAGATTACGACATATACTGGCTGGCCAGTTTAGACAGAACAAATTTGGATAAGAAAATCGGAAACATTAATAACAATGCGAGGAAATTTTCATCCGTTATTAAAAACTGATTTAAACTAGTGGGATAAAAATTAGAAACTTTAGACAATTACCTGACACGTTACTGGTTTCGCTATTGTTTTCATATTCTCATAAATTTGGCGAACAGCCGCAGCAGCACAATGAACACCTTCCTTCTCACCAGTAATAACAATCACTTCACTGGATGCAGTTGGTGGTGGAATGTTAATTTTTGCACCTGTTTTGGAAGCTAATTCATCGATCGTTTCATTAAATGGCCCACGGATGAACGGATAATAGATACGTGGTATTATCAAATGTTCTTGAGCTAATTTTGACTAAAATAATTTTTTTTAATATGCCTGAAAATAGCAGGAAGAGAAACCACCAATGAAATATAGCAATTGATACATATATGAGTTCAAAAACTAGATGCATTCATTCAAGATCAAAGCAACAATTAAAATGATTAATAAAAACTACAGTAACGGAATAGAAACAATATCGTTAAAATAGTAATGATCACAATATATAATAAATAACTGGTAACAACAATTAAACCATAAAACACGCCAAATTTTACCTGTTTATCACTTACGAGTTGGATTTCATGTACTGCTTTTTCGATACCATCACGTGGACCAATTATTTTAATGATATCACTCGGTGAATCACGGCCTGGTACCATTATTCGACAATCCGTATCTTGCTCCAGCTGTCGTAGCTTCACACCTTCTCTTCCTATACCAAAAAAACAAATTTATAGTAATTATTTAAATTACATTAATTCAACTTACTGATTTAACAAAATAAATCCTAGTCCAAACATCCGTGATTCTCAAATTTGTAAATAAATATATGACATAAAAATACTTGAATCAAAGAGCAAATATCAATCAATGACAAAAATTGTCTCAAGTATACCAATCAAAACACGATGATGTTCTTTTGGTACTGCAATTTCACGAGCTGCCTGGGTCTTGAGCTTCCGTGCAATATGTGAACGTGCTTCTTCAACCCGTTGACGTTTCCCAGTAATTAGAAATGTTAGCGAATGGTCTTTAGCCTCACAAATTTCAATTTGTGTACCAGTTGCTATAGCTATTTCGTTGCACTTCTGCTGTTCTTCATTAGTGTTACCGAAATTTTTATTGCCAGTTCTTGACGCTCGTTCGTCACTAGAAAGATGATAAACCTGCAAAACATTTAGTGAAAACTTCATAATGACCAAACGATATCACATCATAGAACAAATAGACTGAGCGAAAAAATGATCTAGGAATGTCAGTTAATTTCATATGCGAAAGATTACAGTTCAATATAATCAATCTATATTATTTAGAAAACATAGCAAACTAAAATGTATAATCTGAGAAAGCAAATATGGGGTATCTTTCCACTACATCTTTGCAGCATCACTGTTGCTATTACCATGACAAAATTACTTAGATAAAAAGACGTGCGCATCCCACAGAAACAACTGAATGAAAATTTTCAGATCGTCTCATATTTCTTTTGTTCAGTTTGAGAATGAGAAATATGAAGACATGAAAATGATGTCTTATCGTAGAATAAAACTGATGAAACAATAGATAACCTGAGTGGTTCTTTCCGAACGAACAGCTGGAGGTTTACTCCACACACCTCCAAGTAGTTGTGAAGCACACGCATCCAGTTTGTCAGGTAGTTCCGGAAAATCTGTACTATAGTCAAGAACGCTAACACCCGTTTCGGAATGATTTATTCCAGTTGCCCCTGCACTACCACCATTTTGCAACGTTGTATGATGACGTTCAGCGCCTGGTGCCAGATTTAATGATCCTAAAAACTTCAAACCGAACTTCTAATTATTAGTGATATTTTAAAGTAGTAAATTACAAAATTGACAAATTAACGGACTGAAGTTTAAAGCATTTGCGATAACACTGCCGAAAATTCACAAATTAGGATTTTCATCAGCACTTCCTGTCCTACAATCAAATAACTGAAAAAAATAAACAAATTACAGTTTTGCATTATCATCTGCCTCTTTTCCATAACCAATTCTGTCATGCAAACTAACAGGCTTTTTTTGACTTTTATGGATATCACCAATGAATAACGTCAACCTAAGACCGGTTATAAAAGAAATGAGTGACAAACATTCATTCCTACTTCTTTTCATTTTCTATCATGAATATAACATCAACTTATACATTACAGGATAACTTAAGACATATATTATAGGATTGGTTACAAGATAACTGAAATAATTCGACACAAAAGATATCAAGTTCAGAATAAACCTGGAAACTTCAGAAACCCCCTATAAAACATTTTTAAAATTAATGAATATCGATAGAATGGTAAAGACCAACCTTCGTTCGCTACACCAGATGGTTCAATGGATTTCTCCTGCTCATAATTTACGGTTTTTTCCATATTTCATGCAAAAATTCTTCACTGTATAGTTCCGGCTCGTTGTTCAACAGTGATCGGCTCGCGTATTCCGTTGGGCTAGTTCGGGCTTCGTTTCGTTTTTAATGCTGCAATGTTGTGGATACTGAACTGACTTAATTATCGTTCTAATCACGATAAGAATGAAGAGGTACAGCAAATATTTATGTAACCACATCGTAGTGGTCGTTTTAGTGCTTAGAGATAAAATACAGTAAACATTCTATTTTCATATGTTTCATTATTGATATTGCAGATCCTTCTATTAAATAGCTTAATGTCATAACCAGATTTATTTAATTAGCAAGATCTATTTCATTGAGTAAAGATTTTTTTTAAACTAAATATCTTATTTATCGATTCAAAAAAAGATAAAAGTAACATTTCAGCTGCAGATCATATTATAATACTTTCTTTCAATCAAATTTAACATTGGTATCATGCATGGTTTTTTTCAATATAATTTGAGAAAATGGGAATATAAACAAACTTCCCGATGACAGCTACAAAAGAAACATATACATACATAATTCAACAACTTTTCTGAATTAAAATTTCTGTTAATTTTCCTAAAAAATCTCTTAACATTTCGGATAGCAATTAGTTAAAACTTATATATGAAAGACTGTAATTGAGTATGGGTTCACTCGTCTTTTATAATATTTTTACAGTCTCCAAAATTTCTGAATTATCAAAGTATAAAAGCGCCGCTTTTTGTTTTGATGCAGATAATTAGTCCTGTATATAGAAGAGATGATTTTTCAAGATGAGGAAGTGAAAAAATTATGCAGCAAAGGTGATAGTTCGATGAACAGATATAATTCAGCAGGGAACTCGAATCGATATGGTATTTTGAAACTTTTGATCGTCCAGACTTTCATAAATCTCTTCATTTCATACAAAACAAACATTTCGAAAACTATAACAAATTGAAAGAAAATAACCTACCAAACTGCTTAGTAAAGGCCTTTGAGTGGCACCTGATTAGAAGATGCAACCCAAAATTGTAAATATATTGCTTTTATCTGTAAATTATTCGGTAAGCTAGAATGTATATAAAATTACATCAAATGAAAATAACGATCGAAAAGTTCCATCTTATAATGATTACAACGAATAATTATAAATCACATTTAGAAAAAGAACAGAAAAATTCCACCCATCCGATCAACTGATATGAAAGCAAATATGAATCCCAACACTAATACAATTATTAAAGCCCGTATTTAATTTTTTCTTAAAATACAGTTCTAACTGTATAATCATTCCATTCTATTTTATTCAACAATTACTTAAAATACTTTCTTCTACTATTTTCTTTCCTAAAATGGATGATGTAATGAAATAATGAAATGATAAAGAAAAGAGCATAAATCATATTGCTTTGTTAAATACAAAAGGTTCAACTCTTTAACATTCTGTAAATAAATATAATTCATCGAAAAATGCTTTAAAAAAAGACTAAACATCAATTTGGATACAAGCATCAATCAATCTAATTTTAAATATGAGAAAGAAAATATTTCTTTAATTTTCTGGCAAAAATTCCCAACATAAATTTTTCTAACTAACAAAAATCCCAAAAACGTCTCAAACTCTTAAGAATTAAAACATACGAAGCAACGAAACGCAAACTTCCACGATGCTAGTAGTTTGCGCGGCAAAGTGATCGATTAAAATTAACGCGGCCAATTCGACAGCGTTAACATTAGCGTTTTCAGGCCAAGCTTGACAATGTTCACATCTCTCTGATAATGGAAGATGATGATAAGGTCACGTTTAGTGTTACAATAAAGTAATTGGTGTTTTTCTGACAATGGAGGAGGATGATCATAGGGTCATGTTTAGTATTAACAATGAAGTAGTTGATATTTTCAGAGAAATAAGAATTGAAACAATTCATGGTAGTTACTGGAATGTTAAAAGATCGAATGATCTTATCCTCACAATTTTTACATTAATACTTACGCTATAATTAATAAGCTGCCATTAATATATCTTTAAAATTAATTGATTTTTCATTTTTATGCCTATGTTTCATTTTAAATAATGGTAAATGGAAAGAGAGAGGGATTGAAAAGTTTTGATTTATGATTGACTAAAAAGGAAAACAATCAATATATGAACTGTTTAAAAACTGCCATCATGAGAATATCCAATCATTATCATACACATTCACATTTCTTCGAAAAAAATGATTTAATGGGAGCAAGAAAAATTGCCAACTGGATAATTCAATAGAGTAAACATTCATTCTCTATGCTGATGTACTGCAATGGATGATAATGATGATGTGTCATTCGTGGAATTGATACTTTCCCATCATTTAATCATTACAGGCAATATGGAACACTGGATCATATAACACAGAAAGCGAATTGTTTAAACCATATACTTTGATGATTTTATCAGTAAATTGATGCTATCCTATCAATTTCTGGATTATCATACATAAACTGATTGACTCGCAGTGGACAGATTGTTCAGTCAATCAATCAATCAATTATTTTAGTGCCCATCACAGTCATTAAATGTGATGTTACGATACTAACGTAATAATTTATTTCCTTTTTTTTCTTCGTAAGTGCTAAAAATAGATAAAGTAGTGATGCAACCTATCCATACGATGCGAAATTATTATCAGAAACAGACCGGCATTACAAATATCTCATTCATATTGTTGAATATTGGAATTCTCTCCCTCATACCTATTGAAAATTTCAAAACTTGAAATTTTCAGTAAAGCGATATTTGCTGATACAATTTGAAAACCCTCATATTTCAGTTTATGCAATCGAATAAACTGATAAAATGAAATACTTTCTCTTCTAGTTATAATATTATTTATTAGTGATATACTTTTGTTCGTTTGAAGTTATAATGAAGATATTGTGCTTTTAATATTAGTAAAATAAAAGTTCTCTTTTGTTTTGATTTTGCCATAATTTTCTAATTTAACATTTTGCACATTGGGAAAAGGTAGACAATTTATCTCACCTGTCCTTCTCTATTTATTTATTTTGATTAATAAAAAATTCCTAGCAAATTTCGGATAACCGTTTTAATCAACCATTAAAGAGGTATCGTAGACATACAATAATTATAATTGAACGTTTGTTTCAGCACAAAAGCATTCTGTTGAAATTGTTGTTGTAAACAAAACTGTTTTGTTTTTTAGTGGCAGTATTATTATAAGTTAAGTAATTTTGTTGTGATGTTGTCAAAATGTATATACTTTTATTTTGATGTTTTTGTTTTATTGGTCAGTTCAATTATGTTACTAATAATTTAGTTATTATTTTCGTAATTATTTTAATTATCAGTATATTATTTTGTTTTATTTTATTTGACTAATTGTCAAATTATAGATTTCCTATTTCTGAATATTCGATATTGAATTAGTTTGATGTTTATTTTTGCATTTATATTAATCGCTTTTGTATGATACGGAAGTTATTACACTGTTTTAGATTATATCTTACATTTTCTTATGATGTGATTTTTGTGTTTTTTTTGACTCACTTCTGATGATAATAGGTTTTAATCTTAAGTTTTAATTCAAACGCATAAAATATGACCTATGTGTCTCTTCATATTTACAGTGAACAAATCAAAGATTAATGTTTTGTAAAGGTTTACCTTGCTGGTGATGTGGACAACAATGGTAACAGTACGTACAGTATTGCAATCATTCGTACCAAAGCGTTTTTATACTGTATGAGTAAAAGAAATAAGTAGTAGTAGAAAAGTAAGAAATGAATTTAATTGAATGGCCTCCATCACACTATTAGCATTACAAAAAAATAACATGACAAATGATCAATTACAACATTAATGTTCACAAACATAATGATGATATCATCATTTTCACAACAACCTGATAATAATACCATGCTCATAACGACGTGATAACAGTATTACGGTGATAACGTTACAATGTCGTAGTGATAACGCTTATGGCTGCGTTAAATTTTTCCCTGACTTTTAAAAAATCAAACTTCGTATTTTTGCATGTGAGATGGCGTCTGGTAGAACGAGCGATACGTTTTGTAACGTATCATTTCTTTAACCAGACGTTGAAAGTTTAGTTAATTTGCATTTCTCTTATGTTATCTCTTAAAAAATTCCCTTATTTGACATATATAACAGCACATTTTGTTTGGAAATAAGAATCAAGTGAAAGATAAAACATCGGTTATAAGATGTTATAAATTTACCTTGTAATGCATTTCATCATATCAAATAGTTATTATAGTCATTGCAATACCTTTGATAATAATATTATGCAAATTTATTTTGTGAACACATCATCACAACGATTAATATCGTCATCATAACGATCACATTGCAACAATTACGCGTAACTTCTCTTCAGATTTGGTGATGCGACTAAGTATGGCATTATTTCGAGGTAATGTCGACGTACAGCATTCATTATTTTCGGCTTTACTTTCCGTAATATTAGTAAGTATGACATATATTTTTCGTATTGGACAGTGGAAACTTGAATATGTAGCTTTCTTGCTATCGATACCAATGGCAGTGTTATTGTGCGGTTGGCGTACACGTTGGAACACAGCTCAAGCATCATTCCTTGGTGGTATATTCACATTATCTCTGTTATGCGCTTATTCAACAAGTAATTTGTATTTATCAATATTTGCTTGGTATCTTGCATGCATGGCTGCATTTCACTACGGGGAATTCCTAATAACAGCATTAACAAATCGATCAAATTTGAATTCTACATCATACCTTCTGGATCATTCATTCGCATATTGGGCAGCTGCTGTTACAAGTTGGGTGGAATATGTTCTGGAAGTACGTTTCTTACCGATTTTGAAAAACGTCGCTTTAAGTTACGTCGGATTAACACTTATTGTATCCGGTGAAATTTTACGAAAACTTGCAATGATTCATGCAAATGGTGGATTCACGCATATGATTGCAACTGAAAAGCGTCCAAAACATAAATTGGTTACTAACGGTGTGTATAGTTTCATACGACATCCAGGATATCTCGGCTGGCTGCTTTGGTGCTTAGGTACTCAAGTGATGCTCTGCAATCCTCTATGTCTAATCCTTTATTTGCTAATTGGATGGAATTTCTTCAATGAAAGAATATATTGGGAAGAGCGCTACCTGGCCTGTTTTTTTGGTACGGAATATATTCAATATCAGAAGAACGTTCCGGTCGGAATACCTCTTATTAAAGGATACGAGCCATGGTCATCGAAGTAGTTTCTGATACTATGATGTTAGTGTAATTTTTACCCAATTTACCTCATAAAGTCAACATTTATGATGATTTAAAATTACAGCAATGCATGCAATTGTATATTTAATGGAGTTTCCTTAATGGTGAATTTCTGTGTTTTTTTCAGAAAGCATTTCTCTGTGAGCTTCCTGAAAAAAGCTTTTTAGCTTTACCTAATACTGCTTTTGGTTTAGAGTTCTTGTTTTGTAAATTTTTGTTATGCTTTCAAACCTGCTATTGTATACGACTTTGAAAATCATAGATTAGGGTGAGGCCTGCTTAGATTCGGGAGATGATTGAAATTATTTTGATAATTTCTTTAGAGAAAGATACAGATAAAACTATTAACATATAGTAAAAAGAAAAAAAAATTTTTAGCAGGTTCTTCTCTAAAAGAAATTTTGCAGTTTTTCACCAGCAACAAGTTAAAAGTTAAAAGTTTTTCACTGTTTATTACTTATATAATATTTTTATATTTTTGTTCATTTTTATTGACATCTGCGGTTGTTCCATTTTTCGATGTGGTTTTACAGCGATTGATTTTAATGTTAAATGTCTAGCATAAATCGGTAGAACTGTTTAGTATTAAAACGGATGTAGTAGGTTTAAAGAAAGAACTTGTAAATGATTTCAATTAGTCTTTACTTACACTGCTGCATATTTTTAATATTTCGTATTGCTTAACATGATAGTTTCATATGTAAAATTCTTTCATCATCATTTTATTGTTCATTTACAAGTTATGTTACTGTATATTTTAATTGTACAATAATTAACGATTATAATTTTTCATAAAATTATATCGTGCGTTTTTTTGTTGTACTTATCAATTTGATCTAATCTTTTTTTTCAATTAAAAAAATCGAACCAAAATAAAATTTATGTTAGACTTTAAGAAGTGAATTTATTAATATGCATGATTATTGAGAATCTCAGCAAGTATCTTATTTCTGATGATTTTCTCAGCTTCATTTTTATTTTCTATGGAAATATTATTTGTAGCGTTTTCAAGAAATTTAAGGTTTTCACTAAACTTTATTATGGATCTTCCTGTTATAACTCATATTTTGTAACACTTTGTTATGGAAATGGATGAATTAGTTATGGCAATTTGTTATAATCTTGCTGTTGCATAATAAAATTTCAGGATGAGCAAGCGGAATTTATCAATTGATTATGAAGATCTAGAATCAGAATTTGATTATGGAAATGATGCTGGAAGCAGTGTCAATGGAGGAAAAAGTTGTCAAATAAGGAATGATGAATTATGGAAAAAACCACGTTTTGGAGAAGTTGCATTACCAGGTCGAAAAAAAGCAAAAGGCATATTTGATGAAGAACAGTCACGTTTTGAGAGGTATTGTTTGTTTTCAGAGCTTTTACCAAGAAAGAAGAGGGAAAAGTGAAGCTCGAATGATTGATTGTTAGGAATTTTCTTTGCTAAATTAAATCTATAAGGATTACACGCCTCCTTACTGTGATGTTATTACCGTGCTTTTCACTTGTTTTCAGACGAAAACAACGTTTAATGACATTGGATGTTTACACGCGGCACAAAGAACTAATCAATCAGTATTATCTCTGCTATCCAGGTGCAGCAGCAAAACTGCAGAGAGATACATCAAGAGATCGCACTGATTATGATGTCCTCAAAGATAATCACAGATTCCTTTGGGATGATAATGAGGTTTTACTTACATCACGAAAATTTATTTACTTGCAGAAAAAATTTAGTTACGACAAGTATGGACGGTTATACTCTCCATCATCATTTTGGGTTTTAATAAATCTACTTCATCTTTTTCAGTTAATGAAAGCAGCAGAGAAATCGTGGGAAGCCCGTTTAGCTAAGCGATATTATGATAAACTTTTCAAGGAATATTGTATTGCCGATCTTTCGCAATACCGAAAGAATAGGTAGCTATATCTACGATAAATATATCATAGCATTGAAATTTTGAGATGAGTTTTACATCCATGTTTCCGTGAATAAAATTTACTTCACAGGAATAAAAATCAGGAATTCATGTATAATTTCTTAAAACGTATCACTTATTTTTTTGATCCTTACATGATTTGGGAATTTCAGAATAGCCATGAGGTGGAGAACTGAAAAAGAAGTCAGGTCAGGAAAGGGCCAGTTTGAATGTGGTAATAAAAAATGTGCAGAAAAGGATGATCTTACTAGTTGGGAGGTAAGTCTTTCTTATATCTTTTGGTAATATCGGTGAGTTTTTTATTATAGTTGGTACACTTCGAGCTTTGTGTCTTCAAGTGAAATGGATTCGAGGTATTTTTATTAAAATGCAAAAACTTTGAAAACGAAGTAAAATAAACAAATCGCTTCATTTTCGGTCAACTTTGCCTATTTGGAGAATAGCACAAAGAAAAATGCCCTTGTCAAATTACGACTATGTCCGGAGTGCTCGAGAATGCTTAATTATCATTCGCAGAAAAAGAAATTAGAAAAGAAAGACAAAAGTAGAGGGACGAACAAAAAGGCGTTGTAAGTTTTTTAAAAGTCCCACTGGTGAATATGCTTCACAATATCCGAAATGATATATGCTATATCATCAGTAATAGTTTCTTAAAATCCTAAACATTCTCTTACAATTCAGTTGTTGATTTATTATTTAGTCGCCTATTTAACATGGATTTCATGGATGACAACTGTTATTCAGATCTAACGTTGGAAGCCGGGACGAAAAACTTGCGAAAGCAAAAACTTCGGAAGTTCAGCAGTCTGCAATTTCTGAAGAGATTTCCAAAGAAATGGAGGAGAATGCAGATGAAAAATTGGAAAAAGATGAAGTTAATTTAATGGAAATTTGGAGGAAATCACCAGAAGGCAATGATCCAGAAAAAGCTGCTGAACAAGAGCTTGATGATTTCTTAGATGACTTATTATTGTAGTCGCTTATGTTTATATGTATGTATTTGATATTTTTTTATCCGGTAAACAAAAAAACAAAAAATCAATTAATAGGAATCGTTATATAACTTTAAAATTAGTTGTTTCAATTTGAAATACTATCTAAATGAATCCGTTCATTTTCAAAGCTTATGTTTATTTTAAAATCTAGTTGGTGATTTTACCTTGTGATGGGAATTTTGGAAGATAAATTAAATCTGTAAAACTTTCTACATTCCATCACGTTGTTTATTAATGCTAAATCGAAGTATCGATCATTTGTTGTCGTTTACTGAATCTCCCCAACTTACCATGTTTCTTCTAAGCTGAAGTATTTCCTACAAATTTGGTAATTCAGGTTCACCTTGTATGCAATCTCTACAGAGCCTAATAAACCTAATAAAACTGAAGTTCGTCCCCATTTTTAGTAAATGAGCAAAATTTTAGTAAAATTAAAAAAACTTCAAGGATTTAAGAATTCTCTTACTTGAGAAGCTATTTCACATAACAATTTTACGTTGGTTCATATTTTAGTACGTTTTATTTTGCATTTCCTTCAGATAGTGTACCTGTTTTTGATATACTTTACATTTTCTATAGATATTCGATTTGCATAATACTTATCTTCACTTCAATTAAAAAATTAAAATATTTCAGTCAAAGAGTTAATTCACTGTAAAATCCATATCTATTCACTTCTAATATAGACATGAGAAAATTTTCAATTCTATCGAATTTCTGAATTTCTAAAACTTCCTGTAAAATCTTCAGCAGAACATTAAATATAACAATGAGAGGATCGAAAACAGAAAATCTTTCCTTCTAGTGAAATCCTGTATAGTCTGTCATCTTTCTCTTTTAGTTCTTAGTCGAATATTATTTATAAAGTATAGTATTTATAGACTTCATAAAGTGAATAAGGAATATAATATCTACCATGAAATGAATACTGGAGAAAAATTCCGTATTATATGTTCGATAGAACAAAACTAATTACTATTTATAAAATGATGCTAAGATAAAAATTGAAACTAAAAGAAACTACTTTATCACCAGTTTCAAATGTGATTCCACTAATTGTCTAATTACTATTTTAGTTTCTCCCATCGCTTTTTATTAATTTTTCTTTATGCCGGAATTTGCTTTATATATAAGAAATAGATTAGTATGCCATTTATAGACATCGAAATTTACACCAATGAATTTTGGAGTAATATCAAATTCATACAGAAACGAATGAATTGCAAGTGAAAATTTTTGCGTACGCAAGAATACAGTTTAAATTGAACTTTAAACACTCAGCATACTATAAACAATTTAGGAGCAGTTCTTACCTTAATTAATTTCAAGCAATCGGAAAGAAATTTTGAGACTTGGTCCTTCTTTCAAACTGAATTTTTGTTCATATTTTCATTCATCAATAATCGTTAGGAATGAGCTGATCACCCAAGTAAATCATGTTTAATTTAATAATCGCTTAAGTTAACATGACAACCAAGCTGATATTATGCAAAAGCGGATTAACTTCAGTTTTTTTTTGGATAACATTTTGCATATAATACTATAAAGAAAGCAATTTATTAATTCTCTACTTCAGTCAGAGTAAAGTTTTTTATAAAGATCAAGGAAATATTGAAAGCAGATATAAACAGTACAATCCAATTAAAAACAACAGATGAAATATGAAATATAATTTATCACAGTTCAAATACCAGAATTCCCGCTTTCTCGCTTAAATATTTCTGAAATCTAATAAAGCTTCGCATCATGTTATTCGAAGTAAATTAAGTGAAAGTCCCAACAACTTTTTTACGGCATTTCCAAAAATAAGACTTGCGCAATTTTTTATGCAAGAAGAACTGAATGAGATCATACTTGCTGTTTCATCGTTTTGTCCTGAACTTGTCAAGTTTGACTTTTTCAGGTTTTCCTATAGATCATTAAAACAATCGGTCCATCTGAAATCAAAGAAAAGAAAAACTTTTAATAATCATAATACCCATTAATTCTTTAATCATGAAAAAAATTACTGTGATATCGCCACATTACTTCAGAATACTCATCTGCAAACCAGAATATGCACTTGTGACTGCAGCACTAGAATTCTGTAAACTATCAGCAGAAAACTGCCTTATCGGAACTGATTTTACATCTGTATTCCTATCCTAAAATGAGTCGTTAAAAACTCATAAAATATGCACATAAAATATACACGATATACATAAAATATACCATATACAATATACAAGATTGTTTTGCTCACAATAAAATTTTGTGAATCCATATCTCTCTGAAGTTCTATCAAAAGGAAAACATCAGTGTGATGTTACCGCTGAACAAAATGATTACTTCGTGCAAACCTTATTCCGAGTTTGCGACTGAATTAATTGACTATAAAAAGTGGCTTGGTTTTGAGTGCGATCTTTCGACTTCGCAACTACTTCCTTGAGTTCCGCAAATAATTTACTTTTTGCTTCATCTAATTCAATCTTTCTTGCATTCAGACATTGAATCTGAAATTCACAATAGTAATCAATAATTTCACTTATTCAAATTTTTAATGCCGATTAATCTGTTCAGCATTTTAACCGAGGAAAAAAAAACTTATACATTTCGGAACAAATTCAAATATTATACAGAATTTAACATTCCAATCCATTTCATTTTTCACTAAACGGTAAGCAGATTAACTTGAAAAAGTAAAGCTAATTATCCGCTTGAAAATCGAAAATAAGTTAATTTACTTTTTTTTCACATTCTCCTATCTCTTCTTTATACCAAGCATGTTTCTCTTCCTCATTTTTACGTTCCTCAGCACGCGCAGCACGCTCTGCACGATCTACAACAATTACGGATAAGTAATCATACTTTCATGGAAATAAAGACTTAGAAATTATATCTTTAAATCAGAAATCACGGAGATAAAAGTTTTCACATGAGCTGAACTTATATACTTTGAGTACTAAACTGCTTCATCCAACATTTCAGTTAGCCTATAATCTAATAGGGCATGCAAAGACTTTTTAGGTGCATAGAGTGATTGCTAAAAGCGCTTAGCAGACAATTTACCAATAAAAGTTGAAGTAATAAAACCAATTAAAAAGCAGTTCTGAAGAAGAAAGAAGAACAGTTATCAGTTCTTCTCCTCAATCTTGATTACTTATCGCTCATGTAAAATAAATTAACAAATTTAATCAGATAGGACACAGAACTAATTCTGAAACGACCAAATGGAGAATAAATTAGATTATAGTAATCATTACACTTAATTAAATGGAACTTTTTGCATTTTGATTAAATCAAATTTCTTTTGAATTTTAAAAATATTAACTCAAGAAACAAAACCTCTTTCCTCTTCTTTACGTCGTGTCATAATCTGATCCAGTATTTTTCGGCGTACAGCATCCGTTGGTGGTAGCAGTGGTTTCCAACCAACGGGTAATGTTCTTCCTATTCCACGCCTTCGTGATAAGAATTCGGCGACACGATTATCAGCAACCGATGAAGAAGCTGTTGTTGCTGCTGCTACAGATATAGTTGTTGTTGCTGTTGCTATGTTGTCAGGCATTCATAAAACGCAAAAATCTATATTTAAAATGTGAGATCTGAGGAAAAAAAAGATGTAGAAATATACATCTGCATTACAATTTAAACGTCTTAATATAACAATCAATTAAAATCAATTTAGAAAAATCAAAAATATTTCAGTAAGTAGATTACAATAAAAAAGAATGAGAAAAAAAGAATAATAGAAAAAATTATAAATTATAATTGTACAATTAAATTTTATTCATTAAATATCTCATCACTTAGCTCTTCTTTCTTTTCATGTCTTTCATGTTTTTCATACTTATTTAAAAATGCTCTTAAATTCACACAAGCATAATGGCAAACGAAAGAGAAAGCAGCATATAACTAAACAAGGTAAATGAATAAAACGGTAATCAATAACATTTGGAACGATTAAAGTTTCAACTTAATTTAAAAATTTGAAAATATTATATCAATCTATCATGTACGAGTAATACTATCATTTTACCTTAAAGCTATTAGAAAACGAAACTACTAGAAAAGTCTTTCAATGCAAGTTCGGAATCAGATCCGGAAAAAAAGCTGAAGAGGGAAAAGATGGTTCGGCCACAGTTGGCTCTTTTATGTTTTGAAAGAATAATAGAGAATAGGAGTTGGAATGTATTCTGAAAGTATTTTTACGTGATATTGATGCTGTAGAAAGCGCTACTACTAATTCTGGAAGTTCATTTAGAATCGTGAGAATTGGGAAATTTCTCTACGATCATTGCATATGGCTGGTAATTGAATTTATATGAATTTAATAGAAATGTAAACTGGTGCAGGGTACGTGCATCAAACTCTGTTCTACTCTCGAACTGATGCTCATATCGAGAAGGACGATAAAATTGTTCAAACATTTCCAAGGGCTATTGCTTGAATCATTTCAGAAAGGTAATATGATCCTTCTTACGATCTTTTTGTATTAATCAATTGTTAAATTTATTGCTCAGAACTCTTTCTATGGAAACTTTAAATTGTAGAATTCACTCCTCAAAAAAACATCGAGAATGTTTGCACATATTTTATCATTATACTGCCGATTTATAAGCAAAAATTCATATCAATAAATGCCGAGCAAATCGCTCAGATAACTTCCAATAATATTATTCAAACTTACGATAGCGATAATCGAATGAAAATGGAATCCATAAACAAGCTGAACTATTCAGGATGAGAAATTGAAGTTTGCGGAAGCATACAGGAATAATACAATTTTCAGATAATTTCTCAGTCATCTTGCCAATGAACTTCCCCCTGTTTGTTCCTACGTATGAAATTGATGGACGCATTTATAGACGTAATATTCAGAAGACGCGAAGGTTGGAAAAGCTATTAACTTTACGAATTTAGATGTGTATTTCGATATTTAGCAGTACCAATATTTACATATTTAATTAATTTAGAATTATATCAGTATCGTTTACAAGAAATATATGGTAAAAATAGAAAAAAGTTCGATATTGTAGATATGTTTCAATTAAATAATAATAGTTTGGTTTTACTGGAGTACCTAAAGAATTAAGTAAAGGAAGGCCATAGTCGAGTTTGAGATACTTAACACATTTATCCCATCGGGTTAAAGATTTGTCGAGATTCGATTAATCATAGGAAAGTTGTACGAAATTCGCGTGTATGACTTATTTCTGTCATACTTCACAAAAATGAGGAACAGTCGAAGGTAGAGGAACAAAATGATTCTATCTCCCATTTTGTTGGAAAATTTTATATTCAGTATATTTTATTTTATATTTAGTGTATTTCTATTATAAGAAGGAAGATAATGCTTGTCATATTCGTTTCAATTATCCCTCTTATTTCTTCTATATTCCAGTTTGCTTTTTATTCTTCAATTTATTAATTTATTTCTTCGCTTAAATAATTATTAAATACTTCATCGGCATAATTTTTTTCGCAATTAATAGAATTTCGATGAAGTAAATATCACATACGTATTTATCTTATACATGAATTTATTTTATACATATTATATCTTATACAGGAACAACTATCTATACAATTTATGTATATTATCATATACATAAATTTATTTTAAAATCACTTGCTAGTTGAATGACGAAATTTGTCGTTGTTTTTTTTATAGAAATGAATATGAGGTAAATTTTGGAACCAGTGATACAGCCGATTTATACGGTGAAAGCGATTCTTGTAATTCAGCTGGTTTGTTACACAACAATTGATTTTCTTTCTCTCAAAGAATATATGCACTGTTGAAATTATAAGCGAGAAATGATAAAGAAGTTTAAATGGTCATTCAAAAGCACAAATTACAGTTTTCTGTATGTTGAACATATTAATGCTATGCATGTGGTTATTTTGATCCTTTAGGTAGACTAATGCCATTGGTATGCCATCTATATCATTAGTATTATTATTTTTTAGACGAGATACGATATTATGGAGTATTTCCTACTTTGCATTTCGAATTTTGTCTTATATTTAAAACGATGTAATAATATATGTTTCCTAGAGTATTTTCTCTTCAAGCTAAGATATTGAATTCTGTCGTTTGAATTCGTTTAACGGCGTTTTTTGAATTAAAGCACATCTAAAGAAATATTTCAGTGGATACGCTAAACAGCTCCGATGACAGTAGATCAATGAGTAGTGAGTCGAGTAATCTCCTAACAACAGATGTGAGTGATGAAACAGATAAGGATCAATTAAAGCAAAACGAAGAATTTATTGTAAATTACAATAAAGACACAAAAAAGTGGACAGCTAAGTAATTTTCAATGCCGTTTTTATTATCTTTGGTTTTTGAAGCAAAAAATATCATTCGCGCTCAATTTTCCAAAAATACAAGTTTGTATTGCTCATGTCGTAGGCAAAAAGCACAGTTATGAGTAAAGATAATGAAATATTTGAATTGATATATCTTTCTTAATATGCTGAGAACACTCCCGGGTAATAATTTTGGAATACTGGTACTTATGACACACTAAGAAGGCAAGAAATTGCCTTTTTGACTGCTTATTTTTAATTTTATATTCTGTGTTTAGATGTGAATTTTTAATTCTAAATTATTTCATTCGGTGTCATATTATTAATATTTAAGAAATTTAATTAAGAATTAAAATCCCCTTCTCGCTATGGCGTCTTGTTATCGGACCGAAAGGATCTATGAAAAGGAAAATTGAAGAAGAAACGAACTGTCGGTTAAATTTTCCAGTGAAGAAAAAAACAAGACGTCCTGTAGGTATGCAACCTTTTTTAGACTACTGCAAAAATTAGGTCATTGTTGGTGGAATATGCGCAATCTTTTGATTGTTGAATGTACCGTTCACTTTTCTAAATATTGCTTCAATACAGTTATAAATTTAATTATAAATTTATTATAAATTATAATTATAAGTTATAAATTATAATTACAATCATAATTATAATTATAAATTGAACTTCCTTTATAACTATAACAAAATCTATATATCACCTTTCGCTCTTGAGCTCAAATTTTAATCCAAACAAGTAGTAACGACGGTTTGCTTGATCGTCATTATTTCCACATAATATTCAAGATAGTTATTCTCTTGTTTATGTGAGTTTTTTTTTTAGGTATTTTATTCTAACCTATCATTTTTTCATAGAAATCGTATCAATAACATCAGAAGAAAGCGTGATGCGTTGCCGCGATCGAATCCAGCTGATAATTCATGGAGCGCGTGGTAGAGCCTCATACACGCATTTTGTTTCAATTCCTATGACGCATCAGACTATTAAGGATAGTTTTCTCAAATTTATCACCACAATTAAAAGTGATGAAGAATTGTCGGTAAATATTTTTTTAAGTCTTTTCAATACAATTCTTTTTCTGCTTTTCTTGATTCTAGATACCGTGAAAAATTGCAAAAAGAAAACTTATGCCGTCTGTGGGACCGGTGTTTGAATAAATTTGTGATTTGCTTTTTTAATTTCCTTGTGCACTCTTCAGCTCTTTTCCTTGCAGGACTTATGTAGAGAAGAAACGGTTTTTCAAGAATCAAGGAAATTACATTTGACGATAACAATGCTATCACTGTTGGACAGTGATGAAGAAAGATCCGTTTCGAATTCGTTGGAAGCAGTAATCAATACGCGCGTAAGGTATTACATTTAATTTACTTCATTTTTTTTGTTTTGTTCTGCCAGTGCTCTCGGTTGCCTGATTTTTTAAATATTTTTGTTATAGTTAAAACATTTAGCAAGGATATAGCTTCCGAAAAAGCAAAATCTGTGGAAACAAAAAAGTGATAATTGGTGTGTGAGAACGGGTAAATGTTGGTAGAACGGTAGAACGTTTTACTGGAATATCTCTCATCTAAACAAGGTTATTGTAAAAAAGGCTGGGATATTAGTTAAATAATTCAATTTATTAGTTAGTTACTCGGCATTTAATCATTCATCCAGGTATTTAAAATAGATTGATTCAACACAACTTCCTTGATTTTTCACATTTTGTTCATTTTGAGAGATATTTTGAGTGGTAAACCATTGGAAGTGGAAGTTAAAGGATTGGAAATAATGAACGACGATCCGACTCGTGTTAATGTATTGTATGCTCTAATCTCTTCAGAAAAGTTCGTTCTTTTCAATTTTCTGATTTTTGATTTTTATTTGAATTAACTTTTTCTGAAGTTTTATCAAATATTCCTTACAAGATCTACTCTTTTCAGATTGGCCGATATCGCAAATACGATAGCAGAAGCTATGAGCGATACAGGTTTCGCTCCACAACAGAATTCAGTAAAGATACATTTGACTTTAATGAATACTAGATATATGGTTAGCACTGTGAAATTTGAAGAAATTTTTTTGGTAGTTTTCGTGACCTAATATCATTTATCAAGAATTGAAATATAATTTTACAGTGGGAGAAGACGAAAAAACGAGGAAGGATGGATGTGACGAAGTTATTGGAGAAATATGGAAATTATAACTTTGGAAAAGTTATAATATCTGAAGTAAGTTGATATATTTCTGAAAAAGCCTGCACTAAAATAATTTAAGGTGCTGAATTTCTAAGAACTATAAGGTAGAAACCACTTCGAACTATTTATATCTTGTTGTCCTACAATCAATCAGCCAGGTATCCAATATTAATGGACTGAAGTACAGTTTGTGAAGTCTTTAAAAACCTTTAAGTGTTCTACATGATTACAAAAACAGCAAATTCTAAGTTAAGAAAATTAATTTAAATCATGGAATGATAAAAATCACGCTTCAAATAGTTTACATGATGAGTTATTCAAGAAATATCAACATCACTTCTCAATTTCAACATTTATCTGTTCTAGATTCATATATCCAGTTTAAAGGGACCACTAGATGAACATGGCTATTATTCATCGATTGGAATGTTTGAATTGGATAGAATATCACATAATATATAGGATATGAAATTGTCTCAATAACCAGTAATAATTATTTTCATACAGTATCATTTCCTGCAATGTTCCCTCCAACTTACATATTTACTTTACCATAATTTATTGCAAAACTGATATTATGATTTTCTAAAATAGTAGAGCAGGAAGTAAACAACACTAAAACAAGAAGGAAATGTTATGAAACAGTAAGTATATTAATTTGAAGTTTCTTTTTCCACATTTTCCAAATTTATGTAAAATAGCTTCTCTTTTTAACCTTTGCGATCTTAAAATTTTTAAACTTTCTTTTTTTTTCGTCCTCTTTTGTGTTATGTTTTTCAACAAAAAAAAATTCTTTTAGTCTTTTCTCTCACGAAATTTTCAATGTTGATTAAATAGTTTCATTTTTTATTGAAGTAAATTTTTCTTTCGGATAAGCCGTTTTTATCTTCCTGAATGCAATTTTCGTTATTAAGATCTTTTGGGTTTTAATGCTGATATCATTGAAATTATCGCTATATTGTATTTCTTCTAAAAGCCTTTTAAATAATAGTTGACATGTTATTTACTTGTGTTTAACTATTAACTATTATTTGTTATCTCTCATATTTCGCCGATATACGTTGTACGTTTATTCACACGATTGATTGAACAGATTAAACAGATAATTGGTTAGGTTTAACATCTTAACTTCATAATGTACTATTCGTAGTAATTTTTCAGTAAGAAACCTACTCCTTTTTAAATTATCACTGCATTGTATCGTAATAATTGGTAACTTTCGGAATAACATTTACTACAGGTGAATTCAGGAATACTGAGCTGAGGTAAATTGAGAAATTTAAGAATATTCCAATTTATTTTGCTGCTTTCGGAATCAGTACATAACAAACCTCTTGAAAATAACTGTCACTCAGAAATGACTCAGGAATGAGCGACTCAGAAATTGACTTTCATCATGATTGTCTATGTTGATTAATTTGTTTTTTTCCCGTTATTTTGTATTGATTGCTTTTGAATTCAAAAAAGATTTTTATCCACAAACCTTACCATGGTATGCTCAAATCTTTAGTGTTCAGTAGAATTTAGGATAAATCTTATAGTGAATGCCTGCCGATCACGTTACACAGAGAAGGCATTTTAAACAAATTTTTATCATTCAAAAATATTTGTTAGCAGCAGAAATAGAAATAAGCAAAAAAGACATTTGAACGATAAATTAATTACTTAATTATCCACCTAATCGACTTATTGGGAATTATTTTCTCAGTCTTGCCAACTTTGTTTTCATGCACAATTCGTGAATATAAGAAGCAAAAACATGAGTAACAAAAGAATGCAATAAAAAAGAGCATTACAGAAGGAACAACTGCTGAATAAGCTGAATATGTTGGAATAAAGAAGACATCAATTACAAATGAATCATCAATTATCACCGCATATTATCAACCAGTTATATATAATAAAACAGTGCATTTTTGTGAAGAAATAGGAGACAAAGTTTAAAGAATTCGGCTAGCCAATGATAACGCAAAAAGAATGCGGAAAAGAACAACTGCAGATTACCAATTATCCAATACCATAATGCTTCTTGAGCAAATCCTGCGTTGCTCTGCCATGCTGTTTATAGAACAATAAGTAAGCGTCATCGTTTTGAACACGGGAAAGTTGGGCACGTGTCACTATAGAATCGTCGAAATTACGCCAATCTATAAAACGTAATTTACTAAAAGATTCACTGAGATTTTAAATAGAAATCAAAATTTTTATTGAGTCAGTAAAAAGTCTCTAAAAATCCATCGAGAATAAAAAACCAAAATTTGCATTAAGTAAACTAAATTGTAGGTATGGAGATGAAAGTAAGAAAATCACCAATTTCTGTTGTCTTTCCATCGATGCTTAACAGTCTACCTAACGATATGTAATGTCCGAAATAGCTACTCCCAGAATGACACACTACACCTGTCAAATCGTACTTCGTTTCCTGGAAGATGGAAGAACTGAGCAATATACATTTTTATTGACACGGTACTCTTTTGAAGAAAAGAAAAGAGAACGAAAATCTCCAAGAACGAAGAAGTGCAGAATGAGATTAAGAAAACAAACCAAACCAGGTCTAATATAACAACATTACTTATAGTGAAAATATTTTTGGTACTTTTAATTCAAATGTTCAACCTGTCCTGATGGAGCAGTATCGGATAAAAACTGAGCCAAGTCCAGATTATCAAGTGGATAACGAACGGGACGATCATCCTTGGAACGACGATGTATGGTCATAAGTGATGTTGTGTAAATGAAACGTTTTAACTGGATAATCAAAATAGGAGGCAAGCGATACAGAACGAGTTGCTTAGTTGCTTCCACATGTTCTTTGCATTTACTGCAGTACCTAAATTAAAAAAAAAAAGTGAAACATAGATGCTACGTTTATTTATTATTTTGATAATAATTTAACTTTCTACTAATAAAATGCACTGCTGAATATAACAGCATTTGCGACGATTTCGATGCAATTTCCATTTTATTGCTTATTATCACTGCATCCAGAATTTAGTGAAGTTGTCGAATTACAAAACACACCACGACTCCTCCGGTTTAAGACGTTCCGTTTCTGAGAACATTGCTAACATATCATACAATGATGGATTCGAAGCAATACTACTTGAACTTGCCATTGATGATGACATCTTCTGATAGTAAGCTGTTTTTTCGACATCGATATCCTATAGCGAGATAACTTCAATTTTTATATGAGTGAAATTTGGTGAAATATTAAGGAGACATAATAACTTACCACATCTCTTTTTGTTTCGACTGTCAAATATTCCTTACCACACTTCAAGTTCCACCAGTTAATTGACAGGAAAGTTCCATTTGGTAAATCCAAGGCTACTGAAACTTGTACACAAAAACTAGTAAAAAACATATGTCATGAGTGATGATCAATTTTATGATCGAAATTACTTTTTATAAAACTCAGTTTTTTCTCTAAATTCATTTTTATGATCGAAAAAATAAAAAGTAATTTATTATATTGTTCATAAAAATCAGATTACACTAATTTTATTGATGCAAACTAATAAGATTAACATCACTTCTTGAAAAACATACAAAAGAACTAGTAACTTTTACTAATTGTTGTGACCACACTTTTTGTACGTATGGAATAATAAAATTGAAAAAATAAGTTATGAAATTCTTAGAAAAGCAAATACCATCAGATCGCAAGTCAACCAATGTATCACCAATAACAGCATCCGATTGCTGTAGTTTACGTACTAAGAATAATTTTGATTCCGCTCGTGATTTATTTCGCGGTTCACCAAGAACCATCTGTCTTTTGGCAGCAACAGGGACCACTTCCATCTAAAAGAAATGGAAATATGGACTTACGGAAAAAAGTCATATTACAATAGTCATATTACAATTTTCCCTTTTGTTATATCATCGATTTGACCCGCTGATGATTCTCATCTGCAAACCCTCGGAAAGCTTCACTTTTAAACTTGAAAATGTGTAATATGCGATCATACCGGGAAATCACCAATATTTCCATTAATAGCTGATGCTGAAAAGCACGAGCTGGAAGTTACATATGGTTCACGACAAGATTCCAACTGATCAATTGCTGCATCGTTATTATTCTCAACTGGTGGTTGGAATACATTGACTGAGTGTCTACAAAAATTAATGCAACGAATAAATAGAAAAGACTGGAAAAGTGAGTGTACGTTACTTTCATTTATCTTTCCTAAAAAAGCATTCCTGAACAAAGAAGAAATAAATACGAATAATCTGTGGCTGCTGATAATTTCCACCTTACATGAGTTTATGTATTTATAACAATACTATACTCAATACCATATTTGTCACTACAGAAAAAAATATTTTATCGGTCACCATAAGTACAACAAATATCTATTCCATTAATTAAGGAACTTGCGCTAACTTGCAACGACTTTCCAAATTGCGCATAATATTCGAATAAGTGGCCCGTTTCTTAGGTAACGAAATGATAAATGGTTGCCCAACAGCTTCTGCTTGAGTACGCGATCTACAGCTGGTTTTATGATCCGGCCAATCTGACACTTGGCACTCACTAAAAAATATAATCGAAAATTCCTTTGGATTATTTGATAAAGCAGCTATTAGCAAAATTTCTATATCAGCAATGAAATTATTTTCAACATTTCTGTAAATAATACGTGCCTTGAATGACAAAAGTGCAATGGAATTAATAAGATTTAAGTAATTACATAACGCAAGGAATCAAATTCGAATTGTAAACAATAATCTAAGCATTCTGCACCGGAAATATTTATTTGAAAAAAGAGATGGAAATGCAGTACATATTTTACTTTAAAATTAGATGACCGCGTTCCTAACAAGATTACTACTTTTGCAAAAGTAAAATGGTAATAAAATTGGATCGTTTATACTTTTGCATTCGATGCATAATCCTCTATGAGTAAAAGAATTCTTGAATGCATCTAGTGCTGAATGCATAAAAATTCTTATGGAAGTAAATTAAAATCAAACCGATTGCAATAGAAAGCATCGTAACAACGCTCACACGTTTTCAGTTTTACATCTGTAGCCTGACAATAAGCACAAGCGCGACCAATACCCTTACGATAAAGAAGACGTTGAACAACGGCGAATTCAACAATATCATCATTGCAATCATAAGGATCATGTACTTGGAAGCTGAAAGGAAATGGTGAAGTAATTTAAATAACAGAATGAAATCATTATAGCAGAGTTAATTTCAAACAGTTAATCTAGATATTCAAAAAATTTGCATAAATAAACTCGTGGTATGTTGTAAGACGATATGTTACATTACATATGTGGACAATGAGAACTCATAAACCGGTTCACCGGTTATCATTAAAATGACTAAATTATAGAAAAACAAAATCCTGATTAAGTTTTTAGAAAGAGATCGTGAGCGCCGATGTTTAAATTACGAAAAAAAATTTCTCACTTACACGTAAATAATGTCCGTGGTAAGTATGTTGTTAACGCTGTCATCAGGATTATATGCACGAACAATACGATGGTTGTTTACTTCAATCATACGCATCTAAAATTTCTGGTTTAAAAATTACAACTTTCAGCTAAATCTCAAGAGACGAGGTCAGTACTATTATGTTAAATTGTTACTATACTGCTGATTCATCGTTCTGTTAAAACTTACAGACTTCGGATTTACATTAACTAGCCGCGACAACGCATCTAGTACTTCTGAAATCTTGCCGTCTGCATTATATCGCACCACAATCTGCAAATAAAATGCATTAATAGATATAATTTACAAAAATTCCATAATGGCTGTTTACTCGCCTTAAACTGTAACCAATTACATAAGAAGTTTGAAAATGACTTTGTAAAATTTGTTCTATACAATCTTGCTGAAAAAAATACGGAACACATACTCGAACGGGCTTAAGGCATGGATCAAGAGGCCAAAAATACACGGTAGAAGAACGTTTTTCTTTTGGAAACGGTACAGCAAGATAAGCAAACGGATCGAAAGTGATGGATATCTGAAAATTAAAGTAGAAATATTAAGGAAAGAGGGAAAGCTTGGCATTTAGTGAATAGAAACTCCGATATGCAAAAACTGAACTCAAATTGATCGAAATTTATATCCGAAAGAATTCAAATGAATTGGAAACAAATTATCATAAAATGAATCTATATTATTTTCTGCAAATTCACCTGACTGCACTTCGGACATTGAAGTCTGGATTTCAATTGACCATGAAACAGATCCACGAAAATGGAGTCATTACGCAACAGGTGGTTATGCCAAGCTTCACGCGAAACCTTAACGAATAATTATAACGGAAATTCACAAAATGTAAGTTAAGAGTTAAATTTTCGAAATAATCTATACCTCAATATCTGGTCGTCCTTCGGCTTCAATCGTGTTCGTTGTAGGCTTCACTCGAACTCGATTAAGGTCTTCGTGCAATCCGTCCAATACGAAACTCAAAAATTCATGGGCATCATGCTGAGCAAAATTTGCAAACTGCGTAGCCTTCTCGGCGACTAATTCCTACAATACACGAGACATATAATTTTATTTCATCAATAACCACGCATATTACAATTGATGTCTATGACAAATTAATCAAAGTTTAATAATGCTTTTTAACATGATTTGGAGTACATGATTTGCATGATTAGAAATATGAAATTCATAGATTTCACGCCAGCAAAACTTCTTAAACTGCTTTCTGATAATACCACAAACCTTTATTTTTGTTGGTTCATATGCACGATTCATACCATTCCACATCTGTTTCATAAATTCGGCAAAAACTTCTGCCAAACGTCCACCAAAGCCAAGTGGATTCATCACATTGATATCTTTCTTGTAGTAACCACCTAAATATTATGGAAATGTATCAGGACATTAATTGCGCGACACTTAACAGATTTGTAATAAATGATTTGAAATATAACTCGAAAATTTTAAAATACAATTACTTCTACCCATTATTTACTTCCCCTACGTTGTATATCTCATTAAAACCGAAGAAATAAAATATACAAATACCGTCTATGGATAAAGTCAATGATAAAAGCTATACATAAGAAAAGGGCTCTTGAAAGCTGCTAAAGAAGCAAACGAGGAAATACAGATTACTGAGTAAAACATTTAACATCTATTTACCACTAAAGTAAATTTGAAGTTCCTTGCAGTTGACAAGCATCTGCAAAGTAGAATTCATAAAACATGTATTTCCAATATTACGCAGGCCAGTAAAACCACAATCGACCACTGTTCCTTGCTCATCATACGGTAATACCTGTAGACAGAATTATTCGTTTTACTAGTCTCTGATGAATTTGGTCTTACATGAACTTTTATGTAATTAGGCAAAATAATTTCTTAAGATTTTAGTTCCCAAAGTTAAAAGCAGATAAAGTTAATTTGTCTTCCTTTTCATATGATTAAAAGCGTCTAGTGTTATTTAATTTTCTCTCAAATAATTTCCATATCTGTAAGTTTTTAATTACATACACTCCCATTTATTAAATAAATCAAATACTTTAGCTGTCGGACGAGCTGTTGGAGATGCTGAAGGAGGAACAGTTTGTTTTAACGCACTGTTTGGTGAGTGTTGCAAATCATTCAATGAGTTTTGAGCAATGTTTGAGGAAGCTGAGGAAGCCGATGAAAACAGCGACGAAGAGGACGATCTAAAAAATTTAGAACATACCAAAGTTGTGCAAACCAGTTAAAAATAATACAAACATTGTGATTGTATCGAAATCGGTATCGATCCTTTCGATACTACACAAGTGGAACAAGCAAAATCATTTCGGATACCATTTGCTTAAACTGATTCATTATAAACATATCGAGAGCGTTTTATTTGAAATTACGAAATAGTATCACTTACAAAGCTTAAAAGAACAAATAACCTTCGTAAAACTGAACTAGTTGACTGCGATCTCAGCGTTGTTGATGGGTAATTTTCATATGTATTAAAATTGAAAGTTTGCGTTGAATATGGAATCCGACTGGTAGGGTAATAGGAGGTACGCTGATATTTAGAACCATGTGAAGAAATCCAGCTCGAAGACTGTCCTGTAGGAGGCAAACCTGATCGATCTGTTGAAGAACCAATGTAACGATATGAAATGCTCGGCCGTCTATAAAATTTAAATCTAAAAAACCGAAAATTTTAAAATCAATTGATAATCAGACCGTGTTCCGCATTTCCTGTAAAAATAAGAATTGCAGCTTAAAACATATCTAATTTAGCGTTAAGAATATTTCTACTTCTTAAGAAAATGAAGGAAAACTAACGATGTGTGAGGCAGTGCGGTGGATGAGGAGCGTAAAGCCGATAAGGCACTAGATGAGTTACATTGTAATAAGCCTGAACTCCACTGACTTGGATCCCGCTTTTTTAACACATATTCTCGATCGTCAGAACGCATCTGGCACTCCTCTGGTATTATGTCATGTATAAGCTCTGCATGCCAAATAAGTTGCACGGATTTATCCACTCCATATTTTAACAGAATAGGATCTCCATCCGACCTACAAAACAATTCAGTGAGAACTCAAAGCAGCTGAATGCATATTATGAACATCACTTTCTTCTCTCCCCCTCGTTGCATAATCTTTTCAAGCATTCCGTTAAAACTCTATAATTGCATACTTAATCTTTTATCTTCCAAACATTAAGTTTTCATCTGCTCTTATTCTTGTTGGCAATTTTCTGTTTAACTGTTTCATTGGTGTTTTTATTCAGTTGCATTTGCTGATCATTACAAAACAAAACTACTGTTCCAAGATTCTTAGAATTTACAGAGCATAAAAAATTGTCAAAAAGAAGATTGGAACCTAATTCTACTTCTTGAAAAATAAAGTATTTGATTTCATTTTATTCAGTTTAAAAGAAAGCAATGAAATAATATTTAAAAACTTAGTTTTATAAATGTACTTACAGGCAATGAAAATCGATTTGCAGGGAACGTTCATGAAAAGTGACGGCATCGATAAGGATTTCCTTTTGAGTTACACGGACAACATGTAGGTCTGGAGATTGCTTGTACTCGCCATATTTCAACGAATCTATAACATCCTCAGTGATTAATTATTAGGTTACAATAATTAAATAAATTTTCTTTTACCCGTCTATTAATTATTTCTCTTTTATTTTCTTTTCATTATCGAAACTTCGACAAGAAAATTTTCAGAGCAGTAGAGTGATGATGATAAAGACAAAGATACGAAGAGACAACTTAAAATCATTACAAAATCGAATAGAAATATAAATTCTTCAAGAGATATCTAGTGGGAAATGTAGTGATTAATATAGAGAGAAAATCCTACTAATATTTTAGCTTTGAAGAACTAAGAGTGCGAAATAGTTTCTATATCTATATCAGAATATTCCAATAGTATTGACACTAGGGAAAGATGAATCTTAAAGAAATCGTAATTTCAACAGACAAGATCAGATTAGCTGCTAAATATGAATTAATTTAATTAACTTGAAATTAACCCAAATTATAGGTTTAAATCTAAAATCCCTGGAAGTAACTACTTGAAAATTTGAAAAATACCTAATTTCCACTAACAATATATTGAGAAAATCAGACTCGTTTCCAAAGTATTTTACAAAATTTTTTTGTGTTGAAAGGATTGAATATATATTGAAGTTTACACTATTGAAGATTAAAATCCTTTATCAACGCAAAAAAATGTAAAATAGTAAATACGCGGATACATCATATCGAATTTTCCTAAGATATCCACGACAAGCATTAGCAAGTTAAGTAAAGGTAAAAACTATAATTTTACTTTCCAAGTTGATTTACAACTAATCATTTTTTCAGGTCAAAACGGTAGACAGATGGGAATTCTCGAAATTAGCATCTCAATATGAATACAATCTTAGTCAAACAAATACATTTCTTTCTCGAAGTCTGATATGACAAAGTTCAAATATGTTTGATGTCACATATCATCTTAATTTCATAAATATTGCTTGAAAATTTTCTCTGAATACCCCAAATATAGATAGAAATACTTACTCTTACTTTATTTTTATTTGTAACTTTCTCCATGATGTCATCAAGCTAGTATATTTAAAGATAAATCATAGTGATATTTCTGCTTTTCTGGAAAACTGAATTAAAATTTAAAATAACTGGAATTTCGGAAAGTGTGTAATCGGAAACTTAAACTTTCCTGGGCTTTAAATCGCTCATTCGAACTTTTTTATTAGCCACCTAATAAAAAGTTGATGTATAACTACAGAAAAAAGTGCCTGGAATGGAAAGAGAAGTCTATATACACTTTTTTCCTCCGGAGTCGTGGAAGTAAGCCAATAATTGGAAATTAAAGATATGAAGAAAAAAACAGTCTATAAGAATAAGAAGAATTAATAAGCTGCAACTCCATTAAAATAAGAATGATCACCCACACGACGTTTAATTGAAATAGAAAGCATGATTCACCGAAAGTATTTATGTGATTATATAAAAATCAAAAATCAGACGCTATTTTTTCCTTCCCCCCATCACAATCCTTTGCACGCATGCCTACACAGATTTTATTTTATAAATAACTCCATCCTAATTGTTCAACGAGTCAAGAACAATGATTTGATGGGTCAGCATTCGATTTCAATTCGAATTATTTAAAAGGGAAGAGCAGTCAGGAAAGAAAACAACATCAAAATACTGATATTCATCGCACAACATCGTTTTATGGATTTGAAGAACAGTGAAAGCGAAATCAAGTCCTGTGTGAATCATCCACTAATTTGACCTTATTTTAAATAATTGTGCGAAAAAACAATCTGGGAGGAAAAAGCATAAAAATTTCCAGGAAGTATTTTGAATTACTCAACTAAGTTGAACTGATGAGGCCAGTTCATGTGATACTTTCAGGCTCGTGACTTCTCTAAAGAAATGATCTAAAACTAATGCAATTTTATAATGATGTAAAATTTTAATCGGTAGAGATCTAAGATCCAGCAATATTCTTTGACGATCTTACAAATAATCTCAGATGACACAAACCGAAAGTTATGGTAAAATAAACCTACCGACGTTACCGCATAAATTTCATCACACGAAACACAAAGGCACTACTAAATCACTATTTCTTATATAGTACTAACTGAGATGAAAAATGCCGTAATTCAAGGATAAATCTCAATTTTCAATTCACAAATAAAAGAATACTTCCTCCGCTGAATCCAAAAACATGAGTAAACACCTCGACAGAGAAAAAAAGGCATAAAAAAGAAACAAAACAAAATAGAAAATCGAACCACATGAGTCATTCAATAAACAGATGGAAATCGAAATAGAAATTTTAAACAATAAGGAACAAAACACATCATTTTCCTCAAGCATGAAAATTTATAAAAGAAGTGAAAGTTAGTTAGAACCGTGGAAGAGTTACTTAATGAATACAATACACAAGTGAGATAAAAAGCAGTTGGTCGACAAACAGAGGTCGCCAAATGCCTGCGTATTTTTTAAGTTACGTCAAAAAGAACATATGAAATTATGAAAGACGGAAGTGTAAAGAAGAAAAAAGGAAGGCGAAATCTTCGGAGAGATATTAAGAATAAAAATATTTCTTTTTAATACAAAAAAAGAGGAGAATGAAGACGAAAAAATTTTCGTGAAAAACATGAAATGAAAAGAAATGGAGCAGTGGAAGAATAAGATGCTACCAAGATATCTCTCTAAATGTATCCAAGTGGAAGAGAAAGTGATAAAGAGAAGTAAGCTAGTATGACAGTTAGAGCATATACGAAAAGTATAAGCTGTCCTGTATGTAAGCATAGTTCAAGTTCTGAAGCTCAGGTTTAAGCCTGAGTTCTTTTATCATAATTCCTCCATTCTCTAACATTTCTCCACCGGATTAATCTTCTGCTGCCGCTCTTATTATCCAATCATTTTCAGGATCCTCCTCGCTCATTTCCTGTACACTAAACACAACCCTCTTTGTTCGTTCATCTATCCTAAGTTAAGTCAGCAAATGTCTCATATCATTAGTTCGGAATAGCTTCGATCATTCTATCATTAAAATTGTTCATTCTTTTATAGCACAAAAAAAAAAAACAAGCAAATGGAAATTCGTCATCTAAATGATAGGAATTTCTGAAGGCTGGTTCATTTAAAACTATTTGTAGATTCCAATTTCCCTGAACGCATACAAACATCCTATATAGTCTAACACGTAATGGAAATAACAATGAGGGGAAGCTAATGTTAATGAATAAATTTTAAGCGAAAATTTTGGATTAAAAAAGATAATGCAATCAAAGATGTAAATTAAAAACTGGAAATATAAAGTATTAAATCTAATATAACCGCAATAAATCCTAGTATATAAAGTATTAAATCTAATATAACCGCAATAAATCCTAGTATATATATATATATCATTATAGTCAGAAAACTGCAAAACCTGTTAAGGATTAAGCAGTTATTTATTTGAATAGATTTGTGCCATGTTTTCATCCTAATATGCATTAAATAAGCTATGTTGGACTATTAGCTTCAGATCTACGAAGTCTCTCTCTTCAATATTAAAACTTCGTTATCGAGAGAGCGACTACAACTGTCCATTTAGATGCTAGCACATCATCTCCAGCGGGATGGCATTATTACACATCTCAGGGGTGATCTAAGGCATGCCTAACCTAGGAGAGGCTATCTGATATCAATCCAAATTTAAGCAGATAAACAATATACAACCTACAGAAGGATTGAAAATTTTTTCATTTTATAAAAGCGGAATATCTGGAAACTGGAAGTGTTTTTCAGAACACACTGTTCATGATAAAAACCTGAAGCACTAAAGTTCAAAGAAAATAAAAATTATGGCAGTTCAACCCAATCCAACCACAGGAAAAAAACATAACAATAATTCATAAACATAATATTCATACCGATTGATATGATACAAACTTCCGGGTTTGCGTTATACTCGAAATCCATTATACCTGTAACTTTAGTAGAAAGATTATTAACAGTTTAGCAGGTAAAGTTTAGCAACTAAATAGTATAAGTTCAATTTCCTTGGCATTTATTATAATTTTTGGTGACTCAGAAGAAAGACGAAACATTAAAAATGCAGTAAGCATCAAATTTCAACCATCGTCATTTTGATTGCTATCGGAATTTGTTCCCATTGCATCATCTATTTCAAGTATGGTACTGTCAAAATTCTTGCAAGTACTATCTTCATCCTTGATCGCTTCTTCCAAATCAATTGGATCATCACTCTTCATTTTCTCTATATCTCCTTCACAATTCCCTAAACAAAATTTCTGCAAAAACGAACCAGAGAGAACAACTTAATAAAATCACAAAACGCATGACTGCGACGACGATAACCTATCTTAAGTTTTTATATGTGATGTTATGAAACTTACAATAAGCGGTCGAACTTATCACCATTATCATCACTACGGCAACTATATATGATTCTGATTTGTTTATTTCTGGCTAACCCAATCATTTCAAATCATTCAAGTTGTATAAAAGCATTGACGATTATATTGGGTGGGAAAAATTAAGTTACTGACTTGCACGAAGCCTTTGCGAAAGCATGTTCTTGACACAAATTGAACCTCAGAGCTATATAAACATCGACGGATCGCACTGAATTAGCATATTTTTAACCCATGCAAATCTTTTAGAGATCAACCAATCTTTTTACCCATCTAGTCGACTACTCTATGTGCGATAAAGCTACCCTCCCAATTACAATAAATTATACACCCAAACATCAACAGCAACACCACTATGATCTTGTGCAAAAATTATCATAAGTGAGAATTGTCTTGGTACAAAGATGAAGCAATTATTACAATTTCAATATCAAAAAGCGATGACATAAATGACATCGACGAAGAAAATGAGAACCAATACCGTTATGATTTCTTCGATTCTTATGATATTGCTAATAATGTAATCAAAGAACAAAGAACACTTTCTACTAGATTGGTCAATCAATGTCAATTAACTTTTAATTCAGAAAATTAATACAGGAAATTATTATAAACGAATCCAATAGATATTCCATTATTAACGACTCTCCATTCGTATGGTTTTGCCATCAGTCTGATCACTATATGATAATAATCTGCTCACACATGTATCAATAAAAGGAAAGAGAAATTTGTAATTCCAATTCAACTAAAGCTTGAATCTAATTGTATTTTAACTGAAATTAAATTAAATTAATAAAACAAGGTGTAAGAAATGATAGAACCAATGTGTAATAATGTGTAATATAAGTGGAACTTAGCAACAAAACAATAACAATATGTGAAAGATTGCATATGCTACAGATGCGTCTATTATTGTCCCAATAAAGTGTTTAATTTCGTAATATCCGAAATGCTATAATTTTGTTTCGTTCCATTTCATCGCGTATTATTTTAGCAAAATTTTTATTTAAATTAGAAAATTTGACAAACAAGTAAGCAACGCAGAGTTGTAATTATTTATCCACTTTACCAATATAATAATGCTTGAGAAGATAAAACCCGATTCTTTAAATAATTTGAAAGGTGGAAAGAAATGAAATAGTTTAACTTGTTTTTTCCAGTAAATATCACTAAAGTACTTATTTAATTTTAAGGAATCTTTCAATCACACCTATGACGGATATATAAAACGTATGCATATGCAAAAATATAACGAAGTCCATTAATGAAACAATTTTGTTACAATTTTTTTGCATATGAAATTATGCAAATGTGACGAAGAATCATAAACAGAGAAAAGGAAATAATCAGTGAATATCAATTGATCCATGATATTTCTCATCTTAAATTACTTGAAAAAATTTTACCAAAATCGATTTTGAATGGAAGAAATATGACAAGAATGCAAACGATACGTAACTAAAAGACGTGTAACACGCCGAATAACACATATCTCATGCAGATATAAATATATACATACATACACAAACATATAAAGGCATATACACAGATGCACAGACACAGATAGATACACACACATACATATTCAGAGGAATCGATTTGTCCGAAGTGAATATACAAAATGCATTTTCGTTTGCTAGGAGGCATTAATGATGATGATATGTGGTTTGATTTCATCATAAGATTGAAATGGATCACGTTTATGAGTTCATGCAATAACAGAGTCGTTGACTGGTAGCTGTTTAATGTCCGCTCATATGAACAAATCTTTCCAAGGTTAATCCATGCATATTGAGCGAGATGGGAGAAACGTGAAGCTGAAATTGACATAATCTTTTCACTACGTCATACACGTCGTATACGATAAACTGGAAGACGCACGACTATCCTTTCTATTTTTTCAGCTCACGTATTAAATTACGACGTACACGAATTTGATATTTTCTTGGTAAAATGCGGACAGTAATTGAGATCCTAAAAGTAATTAGTGGTTGGACAGGCCAATATTTGTATTGGACGAGGAATATTATTTTCGGGTTTTATTCCTTTGGTCTAGTTTATTTAAATGATATCATGTTAAATTGCATTAATGATATATCTTTCCTTCCTCTTGCATAAATTGTACTTCAGACGTTTTGGACGTGGATAACAGATACGTGAAACGATACATAAACTCTGATGACATCAAAATTTGGACTTGATTACGCTAAACGGATTGCTAAATGTAAAAAATGTCAGCAGCAGTTATTCAAAGGGGTACGTTTTATGTTGATATCTAATTGATGCTTACATCGATATGAAGAGAAATACGTACTTTAAGTCGTAGGTTATTATTTTGCAATGTATGGGACTATAAATTACCAACAAAACAGCATTCTCGTTTATTCCTTACTCGTACTTTTTATTGTCACTTTTCTTTTCAAATTTTGACATCTTCTACAAACTTTCAACATTATATTTGTTTAGGTTATTTATCATACTTAACTGGGATTTTCAATTCTGTTCAGCAGATTTAATGAATTTCATCTAACAAAAGTTAACTGACGAGAAAAAGTGCTGATTGAAGTAAGTCTCTCTAATCGGCGATCGGCGTTCTCAATTTTTTATTTTTTCTTAGGATTTACGAATGTGGAGAATGGTGCCCAATCCTTTTACGGCAGATTCTGGAAATCCAACGGAAATGAAAAATTATTTTCACGCAGAATGTCTTTTTGAAATACTTATACGTTGCCGCGCTACAACAAAAGTTATTGATTCACCGGATGATATCGAAGGTTCTTCAAAATTAACTATCATTTTTTGTATTAGCAAACTTTTTGCTTTCTTTTTCTTCTAGAATAAGGTCTTATAGGTTGGCATGCTGCAAATGATGATGACAAAGAAGTTATCCTAGAGAAAATTAGGAGTCTTTCGGAATTACGACTGAAAAAGTTTGGAGATAAAATGAAGGTTTCAACGTCATCTCCTTCAAAAGATACACCTAAACCAACTGTTCCGGAAGGCAGGTCTTCTGGAAAATCGAAAGGTGGGAATGTGAAAACAGTCAATTCTGCTCGAAAGAGAACAAAACACGAAAGTAGCGAGCAAGATCAAGATGAAATAACTTCTGAAAAAGTTGGTGATGACAAATCAAAAGACTCCGAAATGAGAAACCATCAAGAGCTGTCAGGAGCAGAAATCTCGAAAGCAGGTAAAACAGAGGATCGTATTCAGAAGATGGGGAGCAAGTTCGATGTGTTCAAATTGTTCTGCAAACTTTGTGATGTGATTGCATCAGTATCGAAGTATACCGAAAAAACTGCAGCCGTTAAGATATTCATTAATAAAGGTACATTAAACTACCTGTTAACGCTGCTTTTTTTCGGCACAGCAATCTCTATTCATAGAAAATGATTATTGGAAAAATTCTTCATAAATTCGTGGAATTAAAATTAAGATATTTTCATGCAAGCTTTCTCTCCTTTCTTTTACTTTTGGGATTTCGCGTTATTTACTGCTATCACTGAGCTGGCTTTGTCGATTATGTTATCTTATTATTGTTTGAGAAACTCACGAAATTAAATTTGTAATCAGATAAGGTTCATTTCAGAAGGCTATGATGGCGACTTATGTTTATTGCTCAAATTTTTAATTCCAGAAGCAGATCAGAGAGTATATAATTTGAAAGCAAAACAGATTATAAATATTTTTTCCGCTGTTAGTATAAGGATTTAAATTTTTTTCATGTTCCATTGCCAATATTGCATTTGAGTAGGAGAGAGATATTCAGGCGCAAAAGCCAACTATACCAGTTCGATTCCAGCATGTTTGTCTTTTCTTCCGTTTATAATGAGTTCAGTTGACATTTTTCACGTGAATAAACTGCTCTCGCTCCAAAATATACATTTAAATATATCTTGTAGTTTTTTTAAGTTGTTTGATTGGTCAGTTGACGAATTAACGGAATCGTACAATCAAACAGGTGATGTGTCTGAGACAATATGTTTATTTCTGTCAAAATTCGGTAATGATCGAAAAAAATCGAAAGTAACAAATCAAATGGTAAGCTTAAAATATGAATGGATAAACCACTTATCGAGTTTCATTATGATTTTTATTTATTTTCACCATAACTCTGATCTATATTTTATTCTAGCAATAAATAATACAGACTTCCATCTTTTACTTATGGTTTCATGATTTCTATGTATAAATTTTTTTAAATAGGCTATGTTCAGGTAGACGATTGGTTAGAAAAACTCAGTGAACTAACACGGGACAAGGAGCAACAATTACATTTTTCAAAAATATGTGAATTGTTAGTGATTTGTTTTGTCGGAAGAATCGCATTCATTAATTATGTTTTGTAGAAATTAAACAGTCTTTTCACGTTTAAACCAAAGAGAAAGATCATTTCAGGTTATTCAAAAAAACCCTTGTAATTCTCTAAAAAATCTTCGTATTCCAAGCATAGATAAATCAAAATTAATTGCAGAGTCTCGTGTCTGGAGTTGAAATATATTATTCGTTTGATAATGAAAGATCTGCGTGTAAATGCTGGGGCAAAACATATGTAAGTGTTGAATTGACTTGTAATTTAATGCATCGGTTTAATTTGTACCTACATTTCATCCTTTATGTTTCTTGAATTGTGCAATATTTTTGTAATAAGTATTTTAATGTGATATCCAGAAATTCCTTCTTCGTTATCATGAAACATTTAGCTATTCAATTTAATTGAATATCAATCACCGTTTCTTTAAGGTTGGAAGGCTTAAGGAAAGGTGCATATGAAATGTTCCAAAATTCACGAAATCTGCGAGCTGTTATTGAAAAGTGTCAGCACACTGAAAAAGAAAAGTCATTGGACGGTGGTATAGTTTTGAATACAGCAGTTAAGCCTATGCTTGTAAGTTTTTCATGTTGAATATATTAGCTTGAAATGTTACGCTTCGTCTCTTAATTTTAGGCTGATGCAAAAGATTCATGCAAGGCGGATAGAAAGGGCAAAAAGCGAGAGACGGGGAATAAATGAGCATTGATGAAGAGACTTTGATTGCTCTTTTTTTGCAAAGTCAGCATGTTGGCTATATTTTAATTAGTGATTTTAGATTAAATTTGTATTGTAAGTTAATTTATTGAGGCCGAGCAATGCCGAAGTGTTAAACAAGCAATGGAAAAGTGCAAAAAAGAAATGTATGCTGAAATCAAATATGATGGCGAAAGATTACAATTGCATAAAGATGGTAGTAACTTTATGTATTTCTCGCGATCATTGAAACCGGTACTGGATCACAAGGTCCGCTCATGAATTTTCATAAGAATTGCTTTTAGACGCAAAATTTGGGTAGAAAATTGGGATGTTCTTGGAAACCAAAATAAATGTTTCCTTATATGTTTATATTTTTATATAAATAACGCCGTAAAACTTAGTCTCATCGATACCTTTCTAGGTAGTTGATTTGAATAAAGTAATCTCAGAAGCATTTCCAACGAGCAAGGACTTAATTGTTGATGCTGAAATGCTACTGGTTGATACAATCACGGGAAAACCCTTACCTTTCGGAACATTAGGTATCCATAAAAAGAAGCAGTTCAAGGATGCGACAGTTTGCTTATTTGTTTTCGACTGTATATATTACGACAGCAAATCTTTGATGGAAAAGTCAGTGTATATTTATTGAGAAATAACATAACTCAGATATATCAAACTCGATTTTTAATGTTCATTATTCGGGGTATTGAAAAGACTTTATAGGCCAGACAGAGTAGATGAAGTACTTTTGTGGAGGAGTTGTCACGTGAAAAAAATGGAATTCTTATAAGCGAGTGTTCTTTTTTAGATCATTAAGAGAACGACGAAAATTTTTGGAAAAAAACATGAAGGAAATTCCAAATCGCGTATTGTTGTCCAATTGTCATCTTATTAAAAAAGGAGTAAGTTGTAGAAGTTTATATTGTTTTTCTGCTGATGGTCAAATTTGATTTCGTATCATTTAAATAATTTTTAAATTGTTATAGGAAAATCATAAATTGGAAATGTTAATCAGGAAAACTATTGATGAAGGTCTAGAAGGTTTGGTGTTGAAAGATTTGGATGCAATTTATGAGCCTGGGAAAAGGCATTGGCTAAAGGTAAATTCTAGGTTCTAAAACGATTTCATCCTTATCAACTTATATTGAGTTGAATTTTGAATTTTAGAAATTTTACTTTTTTCAGGTAAAAAAAGATTACTTGAAGGGAGGTGATATGGCGGATACAGCTGATCTCATTGTACTCGGTGCTTTTTATGGGACAGGAAACAAAGGTACTTATTTCTTTTTCTCTTCGCAGTTCTTGTTCTTGATGAATTCTTATTATTTTTATTTCTATATCAATTTATCATGGTATAATACGTTTCTAAATGTTCCTTTGTATATTGGACATATTTCTTTTCAGAACACATTCAATCAATTTCTCACATTCACTGTTTTCATGTTTTTTAGGTGGCACGATGTCAGTATTTTTAATGGGAGTATATGACAAGGAAAAACAGAAATTCTGTACAGTAACCAAATGTGGCAATGGCCATGATGATTCCACACTAGATCGTATCAATAAGGAATTAGAACCAAAAGTAATCAATATTCTTGAACGTTATTGGCTTATTTAGAGATCGAATATGTGGTAGGAATTTTCTCGAAATATATAAATTTCTTGAAGAATTTTCAAGCCATATTTGAGATATCGAAATTTTTATTTTCGCAAATTTATATTTTCTCAGATCATCTATATTTTTGAAGATGCATAAGATATCTGGAATATATGAAGATTTACCAGAATGGATTGAATGCTCTCGATCACTTGTCCCGGATTTCATTGTCATCGATCCTAAAGAAGCACCAGTATGGGAAATTGCAGGTACATGTTATTATAACGTAAATGTTTTTTTTGCTTGTTTTCTATTCCATTTAAGAAATGAAAAATTTAGCACTGAATTTTGTTTCAGGAGCGGAATTTACGCGATCAGATAAGCACACAGCATCAGGTATATCGATACGTTTCCCGAGAGTAACAAAAATTCGAAATGATAAAGATTGGAAAACGGCTACAAGCATGAAAGAACTTGAGGTAATATTCTGAATAATGTTCAGAGATTTTTTTATCTGTTCTTTATTAAAAGATTCCCAAATTTTGCTAAAGGTTTGTATCAGTTGTCTCGTTCTTAAAGTTTCATAATTATAATATTGATGCAAACACATATGAAATCTGTCGATTTCGAAAGTTTTGATTTCAAACCTTTATTTCACTTATTAGGCATGTTTTGACCCAGTGTTAGAAAATCAAAAGGTAGGAGGGCAACGATGCTTTAATTTTTCTGCTTTCGCTTTGATTTTGTAATATGTTTTAATTTTATCATTAATTTAGAGATTATGGGAACTTTCGAAAATAAAAACCGAAATTGAGCCAAAAATTGATGATACCGTAGCTCTTTACGCAAAAGATAAAAATGGTACGAAAGATGAGAATGCTTTAACAGAGAGAAAAAGAAAACATGATGCGGTTAATGAGAGTCCTGAAAATGATGATGAAATTACTATTAGCAACAATGAGGAAACAAAAACAAAGAAAGCGAAAGTACCATGCAAGTTAGTGTTTGTAAGATAATTGATAAAGAAGTTATAAAAGCGTTATTTATCTGTGAAAGGAAGATATCATAATTTCCTACTGTATTTATGACATTATCTTCTACAATCTAGTATGTAACTGCATCCGTGACAAGAAATTTAGCCGTTTCACTCCTTCTGGGACTGACTGTATTTTGTCATTTATCCGTTTTGTTTTAGCGTTACTGGTTCAAATACAAGGATTTCAGATATGGTGTGCAGTGTTATCGAAAGAATGCGGAACATCGAAAGCAATTTGAACATCCGAAATGAGTTAATCTGATTGGGAAAATGTTTCTCTTTGTTATTGTGAAGTTTTTAATCTGCAGAGATTTCACGCATTAACAGTGGCTTAGTTCTTATACAAATGTATGAAATTGTTGAATTTACTTTGTTTGTTAGCTCATTTGAGCAATTTCACTATCAGAATCACTTTGCATTCGTGAGTAACTCCTTCTTTTAAATGTAAAATCGTTAAAACGAATTTTAAATACTGTTGAGTTTTTATTTAATTGAAAAATGGTAAGAGCGGGAGCTTTTTTCTTTAAATCACTCTTGTACATTTTATAATTCTCACAAATAAATACCTATAAAGCTAGGAATTCGGGTGGTTAATATTCCCTATAAAATAGTTTATACTAGTTATTTTAAATTTTCACCTTTACTGCTTTAATATCAATGCTTAAATGCTTTAATATTGTATGATTTACTTTGCTGTATTTTTAACTCCATTTCAGCATTGGCTTTACAAATTCATGCACTTTTATATTGTAGATTTTTGTAATTTTATGCGTAAAATTTGAGTATCGGCTAGTAGTTTTAATGTGACCCTAGATTATTAGCCCAAGCCATTCCGTAATTTAAAAAATTAAAATCAGTTTTGAGAACTTCTTAAATAAAAAATGAACGCGTAGAAGTCCAATAATTTCTTTGAGATTCAAAGAGATGAAGATGGCGGGTGAGGTATTTTTTATTAAAATGTGGATAAAAATAAATGATATGGAGTAACCGTTCGATAAATTTACATTTCGACTTAAAATCTACTTAACTTCTATGTTAATTGGAAATTAGAGGTATTATTTTAATCAGGAAATCAATATTATGGCAGGTAATAAAGTTTAATTGATGTGAAGAACACAGTTTTAAAATCTATTTGGTAAATATCCTAGATGTCAGTGTATGCCACACTGAAAATGAAGTATTTGGTGTAGTGAATATTCGATTCCAATGTTGTACACCTGCTGAATTTCCCTGCGGGCCTATCACAAAGTGACCAATTTCATCGGCTTTTTTCGTGTCTTGGCAAACCTAAAGTGTAATACTTCATTAGATAATTTAGATGTCTTATTTTGATAATTTCCTTTTTTGCAGTTAAGGAAAGAGTAACATAAATAATGAACTAATTGATGTCAACCATGAATCACCATAATTGGAATTAATGCTATCGTAAGGTACTGGTACTGATAATGATAAAGTTTTATTTTACCATTTATGTAAAATAACCTCAAAAAAAAAATAAAATTCGCAAATATTTGTCTTCTATCACTCTTCATGATACTTTTATCCATTTTTTGTGTTAACTATTATCCTTAGTCTTAGTGTTATGCATCTTTGGATTTTCCGTACTAATTTTTCTCAATTTCGAAAAATTGAAAATTTTTCGAACAAGAAAAACCTTAATTAGAAGATTAGCATCGTTGGAATAAAACAGTGCAGAGGGAATATTAAATTCTATTGGTTTCTTGAAGCGAATATTTGATGTTAAACGTTTACTGGGTGTTTCATATTTTTCCAATATTTTACAGTTTTGCAGTAATTGTATTCTGAGGAAAATATCTGAAAAAGTAAAAGTCTTTTAAATTCTTTTAATGATTATTAGAAATTGAATTTTTGCTTTAACATTGTTAATTAATAATCAAGAAAATGATTAGAGGATTGTAGGATGCTTAACAATTAATTATTTATTAGAAAAAAATGCATGGATAATTCATTTAATTTTGATAGAATTCTATTAAAATAAATTAAAATATGAATAAACCAACAGCAATTTTGCCTTTCAGCAATATCTTTAACTTGAATAGCATCAATAATTAACCGATTATTCATATGTTGATATCGTAATGTTAACAATACTTTTCCAACAATATTCTGTTGCTGCAAAAATGTAGAAAATTCAGAAGAAATTATTCAGATATGCTTAATTCATTAATTTATTAATTTGTTTTTTTCTTATTTTACCATTTTAATTAATTAATTATTATGAAAATTATTAATTATGAGTTTATCAAATAATTTTTCATATTTGCATTCAAATAAAAGAATGATGCATGAAGAAGAATGCATGAAAAAAGGATGATACATTAAAAAAGTTACTTTTTGAGGCTTTTAAATGTAATTAACCTGTGAGAAAGGTTGAACACGAAATGGTGATGTATGTTGTAAATATTTCCACATCATTGATCTATGAGTTGATGGTCTATTCGTGGTATTTGTTGCTATTGTTGGTAGAAACATTGCATGGATGGAATCATTATCATCTTTTTCCATTAGATGCATTAGCATTGCTAATGCATCCATTGATTCCATATCTTTTCCTTCATAATTAAATTATTATTGAAATATTATTTCATTTATAATACTTATTATTGCTTAAGAATTTACCAATATCATTAGGGAAGTAAAGTATCATCAGATAACAATTTATCAATATTGTTAAGTGAAGTTTTGTTAACTGACAATTATAGGAAATAAAATTTACTAAATATTAAGGAAATAAAGTATTGTTAGCTAACAAATTTCTAGTATCATTGGGGAAGTTAGCTGTTTTTGATAAGCAATCCCATAACATGTTTACGTTATAATCATTAGAATACATATATCACGTATGTGCATGTATTTATATGTATATATACATTCAGATGAATAAAATGTTTTACTTTCAAATAATTTTGGTATATTTGCAAGAGTAAAATGTGTTGATAACTTAGATAAATTGGAAGTATAAAATATTAATTTTTATACTTTATAGTGAAGCATACTTTTATGGTGAGATAACGGTGAAATACTACTTTTCCTAGATGGAAACCTTGGAGCAGTAATCAATCCACGACGATCTAATAATGATACAGCTCGAGTACCACGATGAACATTACGATGAAGACGTTTTTGAGTTGAATTTGCATTTCCTTGATTACGTTGAAAATTCAGCAAACCATGTATCATTGCATGATCCGATGTTAAGCGATCCATCAATAAACTGAAATATTTTTTTATTTCAAATTAAATTATTTAATTAAATAAACTACTCAACAATATTTCTAACCTTCTGATCAATATTTTTTTAGATTATTGTCTATTGATTATGCAAGTATTGCTTATAATTAAATAATACTTATTATAATTAACTATAAAATCTGAAAATCTAATCAGTGCATTAATAATAATCTAGAAAATAATCCAAAACTTAAATCTAATCTGTAATAAATTTAATCATTGCCTTTAGCTATTAAATAAGCTAATTGATTGATTTATTCTTCCACAAAACAATGATAATCACTGGATATGAAATACAAATATTCAAAAGACAATTCAAATTTTTAATCTCTTTCAATGTTAGCATTAAAATGAAGGACAAATGGAATAGTTTAACTGATAGATATATTTTGATTCAAAAAATTTATATATATGTATATATGATAAGGATAAAAATTATATCTAAGATAGAGATAAACTGATGTATTACGAAATGCTTACAAGAATTATAATTTTAAGAATAGAGGAGAAACGGAAATAAACATCGATCTTAAAAGGTACTTTAGAGAGATGCTAAAAGGCGGAAATAATCAAATTTCAATAAATCATTTTGAGGCAAAATCTTATGCGACAAATTTCAGTATGCTAATTTCTATATTAGCTTATCATCATCCTATATGATTATATGAGTAGCAAGTAATAAAAATTTGTTACGAAGCAACTAGAATAAAAGTTGAAAATTGTGAAATGTAACGGAAAAGTTCCAGCAGTTAGTAAATTAGGTAAGTAATTTATATTATGGATTAAAAATATACTGATTGATAGCAAATTCCTTTTTTTCACGATCATACTTGCTGATCAATTTAATGTATTAATTGAATTACTAATTACCATATCTAGCAAGAGCAATTCTTAGTGATAATTAATAATTATTATCTTATTGTACAAAAAAGTAACAATATAACTGAGAGCTAAAGTATTCGATTTTCCACCATCCTACATTCGTAAATATGTAAAATCTAAAAGCTTGAATTAATTCTGCGTTATATTCAATTAATGAATCTAATTATATTGTGCATAAGAGAGACAAAGAATTTTATCTCGAATATATAACTTTGATATAAGCTAACAAGATTACTTGTTAGAGATTGAATCACTATTAGGGGACTGACCTGAAATATAATTCCGGTTTATTGGCTATCGGAGTTCTCTCCTTCTGTTATCCTTTATTGTATAAAATGAAACGATAAAAGTTAGAAAATTTTTTTCAAAAAATATCTTGTATGTTAAACATATTTTATTTTGGACATTCAGCAAGCAACAATTTCTGAAATGTAGAAAAAAACCAAAAAAGAGAGAAAAAGAAAAATAAGCTTTTGGCAGTTTTATTTATCCTCAAGCTATCATCTTTCCCCTCGGGAACAAAAATTGAAGTGTTCTTTTTCCCTCTCTCTCTTCTCTCTTCCTTTCTTCCTCTCCATCTATGTCTCTCCCTTCCTTTTTTCTAATATTTATAAGAAATGAATGACTCCCAAAAATTAAACTTTATACAACAATGCAATTTCAGATTAACTTCATTATTGAAATGACGCAAATTTACGTTGACCCTTCTTTTCTCTCTCTCTTCTGTCAGTATTCATCCCTCCTTCCTTCTCTTTCGCTCTCTCTCTCTCTCTCTCTCTCAGAACAATTGCACAGTAATGCAATTTCAGATTAACTTCTCTAATAGAATGAAACAAATTTACATTTATCTTCTCTTTCTCTCTTTCTGTCAATCTCTCTCTTCTTTCTCTTTCTCCCTCTCTCTCCCCTGAAATGATATCTTATTTGTGTTTGAGATAATGAAAGTTCTGGAAGAAATCAGATTTAATTTCCTTAGTGGAATAAAGTAAATTTATGTTTAATTCGAGAATTAATTTATAAATTTATAAAACTGTTAAATGAATATTTTATGATAAATCATTGAATTGAATTACTTATCTTTCAGTAAAGTTATATTTATGGAATTCTTAAGTATATCAAATCGAGAAAGTTTATCACTTCCTTTTAAAACACAAAAGTAATAATCATTAAAATGTAAAGATTGAAAGCCAAACATATCGAAAAAATTTTTTCATAAACTACAAAATAACAAATAGAATGAAAAATGGAAAGATCGCGGAGGCTTGAAAAACTGTTCATTAAACATTCGTTCATTAACGAATGAAATATAAGGGGGAATTGAAATTAATTTAAGACAATTTAGGAATAATTGAACTTAAAACGAATAAAATACAAGAGTAAAAATATCAAAAAAAATTTTTTATAAACTACAAAATAAAAAATGAGGAGCGGAAGGGAAAAAAGAATTGAAATCTCATGAAAAAGCGCATTGGCTGAAAGATGATGAAAGTTGATGAAGCGAATTTATGCTTGAAATGAACGAGAAGTGATGTAATCTGACAGATGTCATATATTTGGAAAATATTTGGACGTACTAAATTAACTGATAGCGATAAGTGATAGGAGAAGAGAAAGTCAATTATTATTTTAAGTAAGTGAAATATGATTGAAAAATAAAATGAGATTTAGAACAAAAAGAAAAACCATCAGCTATTATCGTCATTTGATCAGAAATATTAGTCGCACGAATTGAATGACGCTAAAATTATGTGCTTACTTTTTTACTTTTAAATTTTAAACTTATTTTCTCATTTTAAAACTAACTGTCAAATATTTAATGAGTAAATTGTAGTTGTGGTAATTTACATAAAATTTGAACAAATTATTTTAAGCAATTGAAATTTCACTTGAAAACTATAAATGTATCAAATGCTTGTTTTATCGATCGAATCAAAGTGAATGAAAGATTTTGATAATTATGTTGATACTAATATCAGTAATACATGGCATTTATATTGATCAGCATGATAATTACATTGATACATAATAATACGATAATTATATCGACAATTGTATTGATAATTTGATAATAAGTATGGCTGTGTAATTTGTAGAAAATTGGATTGATAAATAGTCGGCATCGTTATCAGTATACCTTTAATCACAATTTTCTAAGAATCATTTTTCATTTCAATTTATGAAATTTATTTGTTGATAATTTATGAATAGGCCAAAAAAAAAACATTAAAATCGAATTTATAACAAAACTTTGATAAATTTTAAAGAACTAATCATTCTCTTCCTTCAGTAATGAATCTTAAGAGGATTTCCTCCCAAAAAGTAGTAAGTATTTCAGTAATTCATCTCGTACTTAAATTCAATGAATATTTTAGCAAACATATTTCACTAGCTATAAATTCATTTTTATTTTTTACATTTTTGATAAGAACAATTATAAGAATTCAAAATTAAACTTTAAAATAAGTTTCATTCGCAATTTTCACTCTCTTCACTTTTGTCAATTCTATTCCTCAAAAATAAAACTTAATTGATACGAATTTCTACCTAAATTACCTGATAGACGGGAAAAGGCTAAACAATAAGACTGAAAAAATTTTTTCATCGATCTTAGTGATAAACATGATGAATTAAATTTAAGAAATGGATTGATTAAAAAATTGCATAATTTTTCGTAAATATAAAAAGTATTATACAATTGTAAAAGTCTTTAATTAATAAATTAGTCAATTTAGAGCTAAATAGCAAGATGCTTAAATATATAGCAAAAGGTTAAATAATAATAATATATTTTAAAATAATATATTTTTTCACAGTTTAAATAATAATTTTAATAAATTAAAATAATAATTAATTAAAACTATGACAAGTTATGGCAGCTAATATTGTCGAAGTACAAGCTAATATTATCACAACATCAAAAGATTTTACGGCTGTAGCCGTAAAATCGATTTCGAAGAAATTCTATCAACTAATATCAAATAATTTTTTACTGATTTTCTCTTCAAAGCATGAATACATAATCGTTGCTGAACTAAACATTGACTTATATACCGTATGTCTACGTAACTTACTCTGGACTTACGTATTGTATTTCCATGTGACTTAACATCGACTCATGTATTGTATGTCAATCTGACTTACCAATGGCTTATGTACTGTATTTCTGGACAACTTTTTGTTCATATAATACCGTGCAAAGGGATATACATTACTAATTACAACTGCAATTAGTACTACTTAAAAAAGTACTATTCAAATGAACGAAGTATATTTTACTACAAAAAAGCCATGGAAGCGATTTCATTAACTACCTGATTACCTTAGTCAAAACCGTTAGACATCAGCAATCAAAAGGAAATCATTGACATTATAATTATCAAATTATATTATCACTGATGTTCCACAGGGAATAAATTTTTCTAACAATCTTATCGCTGAAATTACCGATTCTAAACTCACTGCAAGTATAAAAGTATAATTTAAAAAAAATGAATGATCAAAAAGCGCAATGTGTCAAATAACATAATTCAGTTGTATCAAAAGAATTTCTTTTTTGGTTTGAATAAGAGTAAAAACTTTTGATGAGATTTTCCATAAATTAGAGTATAATTTTGGTTTAAACCTTAAATATTATTAGTCATTTTTGAATCGAAGAATTTCCTAATTTATTGTACTATCAACGCAAAAATGACGAAAAACTAAATATTTCATTAAATGTTTTTAAGATAAATAAATCTTCGAAATTATCAAAATTATCAAATTATCATTATTAAATGAAAAATATCAATGAAATATATTTGAAAGAAATAATTTATCTATCAAGAATCAAAACAGAAATATAATTTTCATTAATTATTACATTGTGGCAAAAATTTTTCATCACTGTAATTTCTACGCAAAATGATCCAGGATTTCATGGATCCATCTTATCATCTTTTATGAAAGTAAATATGATAAGATTAACTTATAAATTATATTAATCAAAAGTTCATAAAATCATGATTTATCATTGTTTAAGAATCATAGAATTAAATAAACTCATTAATAATTAATTAAAATAAGTCATTAATTAAATGAATTAAAATTAAGCAATATGAAATTGTTGTAAATGAAATGAAGCTCCTTATCTGTGTGGAAAACTTGATGTGAACACCTCGTAATGTGATGAGCAAAGATCATCATAGATTATAAGTTCATAAATCATAAATATGAATTTCAATTTCCTCCGTTTAACGGAGTGATGAAAAGGAATTAAATTAAAATTACATGTATAGATGTAATGTCAATGAATTATTTACAACTTCCAATTTCAACTTTTCCCATGATACTACGCAGCGTCATAATGCGATGATGCCGTGGCGATGTACGATATTTGCATCACCGATGGAATTCCAGTTATTGTGCGGTATTTGTACTGCTGATTGGATTCCGGCTGCCGCAACGTATTTGCTGATAGGATTCCGGTTAATTTCAATGATGTAGTGGTGATTGCGGCATTTGACTACTGATGGAATTCTGATTAATTTCATGTTATGGTGATGACATTTGCACTACTAATGTAATTCCGGATGTCGGAAGGTCTTTCCTCTGCTAGCAAGATTCCGGTCGTCGTGCGGTATATCTGCTAATGGAATTTCAGGTAACGCGATGGTATAGTGAGGTATGGAACTTGCATCATTGATAGGATTTCAATTATTTGTGAAATGCTACTATTGATATTCGATATAATTATTCAACTAATATACGACATTAATACGATTGATTGATAACGGATGTTGAATTCCATTTTAAAATCTATTCTAAATATTAGAAAGTCTCTTTTCACATAAATATTACGAATAATTAGAAGTAA